>BCLH01000554.1:65564-95098 GCA_001602315.1 Zoysia pacifica | reverse complement strand
AGCGCGGCGCGCACCGCGCGGAGCCACTCCCGCGACACCCGCGCCGCCGCGGCGAGGTCGGATGCGGGGACGCGCGCCACCACCGACTCCAGCACGTCGCCGTAGAGGTAGGCCTCCGCGAGCGACGCGCCGTCGACGTCGGCGGTCTCGCACCCGTCCTGGTGCCGCCGGTGCTTCATCTCAGGAGCTCGAACGCCCGCACCCATTTCTCTCTCTCACACACACAAGGCTGTGATTCCGATCTGAAGGGGCTTCCGGTTCGGGCCTTGGAATACCGCAAGCTAGATATAGAAGCTCCGGCAGAGGTTCTGGTCTTTGGAAAAGGCGCGGGCGGTGCGCGCGGTGGTCAATGGAAGGGAGAATGGACGGAGGGCGCAAGGACAAAATCAGCAGACGTCGGCGCACTCGGTCCCTTCTCCCTTGCTGTTAACAGGTCCGGGGACAACGACGGCAAGGGTTATCGTCTCGCCGCTGAATTTGAACGGAGCAGAGCTTTTCGGCCATCGTGGGCGACCTTGGAAAAAACATTATCATCGTGGCGACTGTTTGTTCGTGCATATTTCTGCAAATCTATTTGTCAAATTCTGCCGGAGACAGACAGATACGATCCTTCGCGTTAGATCAGCAACTCAGCAAATCACCAACAGGTTTTGATTAGCAGCCGCAGCCCGCAGACAACAGTAGGTGGTGGCATACCCCAGCTCGATGAGATAAGAGCAAGGAGGAGTAGGATATTTCGAGAAGAACAATCGATTGGAACCCAGAAGATAACATTACGAGCGACCCACGACCCTGAGTCCTGCCTGACGTGTTCATTTGCTACCAGTCTGGTTGATTACTCGTCCTCCATGATCATATCACCCCACAGTGCACGTCGGCGTCAGGCAGACGAGAGCCACCCGTACTTTTCTAGAAGAAAAATGTCAGGCACAGCAGCCAGCACTCAGCAGACCTGAATTATGCCGCTAACATGTCGGTATCCGGTTGCGTGTGTCGCGCATTTTCGTTTCTGATTGTGTGATGACAAAGTTATTTTTCGCTACGATTTTCGCAGGAATAACATGGTGTTGGGATTTTCAGATAAGTTTGCATACGGATACGTATCTGGTTACAACTGATGAGATTGATTGATGGGCAGGGCGCCGTTTCGACTGAAACAAGTGGGTGCGGGAAGAGGCGGCGACCATGGCTTCCTACTCCTACACGAGGATTGGATGCCGCTGCGGGTGGTTGGCGTAGGAAACAGCGGCGGTTGAGCCCGCGCCGCCGGCGTAGCTTTTGTCCATGTTCCTCCACCAAAGTCTAAGCAACCAGTTGGTCAGTTCTGGCCAGCCGCCAGCCGTCCGACAATTAACGAAGCCAGAATGCAAGCGGGCAGCTCGACTGTCGCCGTCACAGAACGCGTGCTGCTTCCTGCCTCCTTCCTCGACGGCCGGCTTTCGGAGACATACCACTGTAGTACCAACCATTTCATAGTGCCACGCGCCGCATGCAGAAAACAGCCTTTCCCATCGCGATTAGAACTATCACGGGTAGTAATAAATATTTCTTTGAAAAAAAAAACTTCGTTTTGTTACAAATCACTGACACAACCAATCGCTTCGGCGTCTCGTCACGTCAAGAAACCGTGGATCGAACGGTTACTCCGTGCTGAAGAAGAATCGATACAGGCTACTTCCGTTTGTTCTTGGACGCGAACCGGAGCACCAGGTAGAAGAGCACGCGGTAGAAGACGGCCCAGCCGAGGAGGTACAGCACCATCCACCACTTGCGGTCCTCCTTGACGCTGATGGCCAGCTGCTGGAGGATGTCGTCGCCGGTGAGCTTGATGGGATCGTGGGCGAAGAGTCGGTCCCCGCGGAACTCGTTCATCAGCAGGCCCTCGTAAGGGTACTTCATCGTCGAGATGGTGTTCATCCACTTCCACGCCACCGGGATGCTGTGGCTGTTGATGAAGTACCCGCAGAACAGGAAGAAGAGCGCCGTGAACGCGATCACCGCCGCGTACCTGCGTCACAAGAACATGCATACAACTCGGTCACGCGATGCGTAGTGTAGTTGGGCCAACTTCTGTGAGATGTTTGTGAAGTCCAGCCCGTATTTTATGGGCTGAATTTGGATTGGGCTATGGACCTGTCAAATTGGAAGCAATTTGCTACTAGTACGTTGCAAAATTCAAATAGGAAAAATGAAGCACGTACCCGAGGATGAAATTCGGCACGACGGAGCTGATGAAGACGACGAACGAGTTGGTGGAGAGGAGCGACGCGTACAGCATGACAAGGAAGTAGAGGAACTGGCCGTGGAGGCTCAGCGCGAACCAGACGATGGCGGCGTAGGTGGCCGACTGGAGCAGCAGGAACGGGAGGTACGTGATGACACCGGCGACGACGTACGCGGACGCGCGGTACGCGTTGTGCGACGTCTCCCTGATGAAGATGAACCTCTCCTGGATGAACGCCGGCACGGCGTCGTTGGAGGAGAAGAAGAACACGCAGACCGTGAAGATGAAGAAGCTCAGCCGGTTGGTGATGCCCTGCGTGTTGTCCTTGGGCTTGGTGAACATGGTGGCCATCAGGACGCCCATCACCGTCAGCACCACCAGCCGCGACAGGAACAGCTCCGGCGTGCGCCAGATGTTGGTGAAGTTGCGGCGCATCAGCACCCACACCTCCCCGGGGTACGAGTTGGCGAACTTGCCGCGGTGGCCCAGCGCGTTGACGCCCACTCCGGGGGCGCCCGTCGGGTGCGTTGGCGTCCGGAAGTCGTCTTCGTTCACCGTGTACACGCTGCTCACCGGCGTCGGCGTGCCCATCACGATCTCCGGCGCGTGCCTCCCGCCGCGCTGCTGGTCCTTCGGCGGCTTGGCGGCCCGCCGGGACGGCGTCAGCTGCACGCCGCCGCTCCACGGGGACTTGGAATGCTGGCTCCTCAGGCTGTGGTCGAAGTCCTCGCCGCCGGGGCCCGAGATCGGCGTCCCGGGGACGCTGGACACGACGGACAGCCCCATGCCGTTGAGCTTTGGCGGCTTCAGCCCGGTGAGGCAGAACTCGGCGAGCACACTGACGCCGTGCTCCGACTTGTCGTACTCCTGGATGACGTCGAGGAGGTGCTCGATGGAGTTCTCGCCCTTGGGCACCTTGCGCCCCATGAGGCCGAGGTGCGCGGTCACCTCCTTGGGCCCGCCCCTGTACATGAGCTGCCCGCGCGCAAGGATGATGAGGTGGTCCAGGAGCAGCAGGATGCGCGACGACGGCTGGTGGATGGTCAGCACCACCGTGCTCCCGGCGCACGCGATGTCGTGTACCTTCTCGATCACGCTGTGCGCGCTCGTCGAGTCCAGCCCGGACGTCGGTTCGTCCAGGAACAGCAGCGCCGGCCCGTGGATGATGTCCACGCCGATCGAGACGCGCCGCCGCTCGCCGCCGGAGACGCCCCGTGTGCCCTCGTCTCCGATGTACGTATTCCTTGAGTACTGCACCACATCATTCACAGCGTCAGCAAACTACTACTATGTGTGCTCTGTCTGCCTTACTAAAGCAGAGCGTTGCTCTGTTTTGAAGCAGAACTGCTAGTCCTTACTGTGAGGCCGAGCTGCTCGATGAGGTTCTCGACGCGGCGCTTCTTGTCAGAGGCGGAGACGGTGGAGCCGAGGCGGAAGTCGGCGGCGTACATGAGCGTCTCGTAGACGGTTAGCATCGGGAACAGACGGTCGTCCTGCATGACGTAGGCCGACGAGCGCTTGATGAGGCTGGGGCTCATCTCGACGCCGTCCAGCGCCACGCGGCCGTCGAGGCTGGCGATGCGCCCGGCGAGCGCGTCGAGGAACGTGGACTTGCCGGCGCCGCTGGGGCCCATGACGGCCGTGACGCACCCCTTGGGCGCGTACCCGGTGATGTCGTGCAGCAGGTCCATGTCCTTCTTCTCCCACTCGCCGCCAGCGCCGCGCTGCTTCTTGACGACCGTGTATGTGAGGCTGGTGAACTCCAGCCCGCCCGTGAAGCCGCCCCCGCCGCCGCCCCCGCCGCCGGGTTTCTCCGCGCGCCCCATGTCGATGACCGTCTCCAGGTTGCGGTGGCCACCGTGCCGGCCATTGTGGTGATGCGCCATTGCCGTCCGTGCCCGCACGCACCGCGCCGGACTAGCCGCCCGCCTATGAGTTTTGTAGCCATGCAGGTTGTATGTATACGCATATAAAAGCGTTCGCAACCTGTCCGCGTGTCAGTACCAGCTTGGATAATTTGTCAGGTAGGTACACGCCTGGTTCCGGGCGACAGAAATGAGGAAGGGCATTGCAGCGCGGCATCGGGCTGAACGATGGTCAGGTCAAGGTTTTGTTTGGGCCGTCGAGGGTGATTGGGCAAAAACTTCAAACGGCAAGATCATGGCGAATCAAAACCAATGCGCTTTTGCGAAATGCTTCTAGAAATGGTGAACTTTTTTGGATTGTAAGATTATATACTTCAACCGCAAGAGGTGCAGTGCGCTGTCTATGATCTGTTCCGAAGTTGAGACTTTGAAACCGAGGGCACTTCTTATGGAAACCTTGCACAGTGTTGCTAATAGGAGTACTGAACAGAGATGAGCTCTCGGTAAGATCGTCAAATCTGAAAATAGTAAAATAAACTCAGTTGTGCGGCGCAAATAACTAAATAAGTGCAGAAAGATCAATGAAAATTCATTTCTGGGCTCGAATTATAGCTGTGTTCGGAAGCTATTTTTATGACTCTGTTGTGTTGTGCTGTTTCTAATTTATACTTGCTCTGGTCCACAAAGAAAGTCACATGATACAGTCTCCAAAACATAACTTTAACTTCTATTTTCTCTAAAAATATTTATTAAAAAAATATATTTATACTTTAAATAGTTTGAATACCCGTGCTATGCTACAGGCAAGGCATCATAATATAATTCTTCTATCTTTCGAGAAAACAATATGACGTATTCTCGCTCTGCTATCAACAAGATAATATGATACAATTCCGCTACAAAGCATAACAGTAAAACAAATTCACACAATTCCCGCTCCGATATGGGTAAAACAGTTTGACGCAAAAAACCGTTCCATTACAAGCAAGACAAGTAATGTAAAACTCATAATGATTAAATTTATTTCACCTTGTACGAAATTTTTATCATACAACTCATTTTTATCAAGCAATTAGAAGTTTTAAATAGGAAATGTTTTCAGCTCAGCAGAAAATGGATGGGGATGGTCAGAGACAAAAGTTTGTATGATGCTGAAATGAGGTTCTTCAACTTTGATGTCTCTGTTTTCGTTATTCTTGCTTTCTCAATGCCATCAGATGGTGAGAGGTTGTGGAATGGAATTTCCTGATATGATCAGCAGTGATCTATCTTATTGCTGCTGCAGGAACCCTTTTTCTACAGAAAATAATAAACCATATGAAAAGTTAGAAGGTAGAAAAGTGTAGTTTCTGACCTCTTGAGAGGGAGAGAGAGCATGAGATGCATGTCTATGTCCATATAATTTGGATGACTATTAGCCAGCAGTAGCATCTGTTTTACACAAGATTAATCACATGCAACCAAGAAAGAACAAAAAATTGCTACCTCCTGGATGTCGGCGCTGACCATGGCTATCTCGGCCATGAGCCAGAGCGTGCGGCGCGCCCAGTCAAGTTACTCATTGGGCACAAGTCGGTGAGGTGCTGCTCCCAAGCCACTGAACCAAGAGGCTCATGGCATGTCGTATGGAATTCTTTGGGCTCTGAAATTTCTCCCGGCATGTACACTTCAATATAAAGAAAGAACAACCAAAAGACAGAGGAAAGCAAGAACAACACAAGGCTCTTACAATGGGGGCGTCCTTAATGGGTGCAGAAGTGGCACAGCACCAACGGGAGCTAGGAGCCCATGATGCCGAGCAGCAAAAGATAGTACGAGTTTCTTCTCAACATAAACAAGTTCATAGGAAAAGAACCGAACACATCCACCTATAATGAACAAGAAATCAAATGTTACCACTCACATTTCATCATAGATAACTTATGCCCCTCTTGTAAAATCTGGGCCACTCACCGCAGGAGTCGAAGAGCTGGTAGATTTGCTACGGGTGCCAATCATCTATAGCCTACTCGGCATTCCTATAGTCCATGGGATCATGACCTTGTGATCCTTGGCCACTATCTCCATTACCAGATGGGCTCCTTCCATGCTGTAGCGACCCTGCAATCCAATTCAGTTCCACAGACATATTGCTGAGGATAAGACGCAACAAGTGACTGGAGATTGACCTTGCCGACCTTGTGCTTTTCTTCTCAGCTCAAAATGATTTACCAGTTGCAGGCCCAGCCGGAACTGCAGCGCCCCTGATTTTCTGGCAATCGCAAATCGATTCATTCGCACGCTGCCGCTTGTGAGATTAAGCCTCCTCTAATGCTGCGATTAAGCCACCACTGGTGCTCGATTCGGCGAGGCCCTCCAGGCTGTGAGGCAGACCGTGGCGGCCGATGAGCCAGTGGGCCTTGCCGACGCGTCCCCAACGGCGTGGTGGTCGCTGCGCAGCAGTCCGCCGACGTGAATGCGCAGCCGGAGAACGAGGAGGTGAAGACCCTCAGGGACATGGCTGGTGGTAGGCGAGCACAAGGGTGAGGTGGTCCGACCCGAAGCACTCCCACACGGGCAGCAGTTTACCCCTCCCAGTCTCCCGCGCCACCACCTCGAAGAACCGCCTCTGCTCCTCATCCGCGACGGTGCTCCGGCTCACCACTGCGCTCGCTTGCGACACGGTGATGCAGCACCTCACCCCGTCGCCGCTGATTCTCCTCCCCCTCCTTGCCGCTGCCACCACACCTTTAGGCCTAAGCAGGGTCCTTGCGGCCGCCTGGATGGGCCGAGACTTTGAGGTGGAGGCCGTTCCGCCTGGCCGCACCCTTGGGGAGGCCGCATCTGCGGGATTTGGAGTATGACCGGATTTGTAGGCGGCGGGCGCGGGATCGGTGACTACAGCCAGAATTATCGGCGGCGGGTGCGCAGGGTTGCGGCGGGCGTTCTCGCGTGGCACGAAAGCTCGTGGAGATAATAGCGTGACACCGATATCTTTTGTACAGACTACATTTAAAAAATTAATAAGTAGAAGAGATAAAAGTATTTTTGTTAGATAAATTTAATCATATTTTTTCTGTTTTTTAATAGATATCGATGTTGACTTTTAAATTTAATTTTGATCATTTGTTTTATTCAAATTTTTTTAATAAATTTTATATATTTTAATATAATTTGATTTATTATTAAAGTTATTTGAATTATAATTTAAAAATTTATACATTCGAACAAATTTTTTGAATAAAACGAATGGTAAAAATTAAATTTAAAAGTTTAAAGAACCGAGAGATATTCTACACTTAACAAGTTAAAACTTATTTATAATTTATATTTTTAATATTTAACCAAAATATTGTTAAAATAATTTTTTTTTTTACCGGTGAGAGTACTGCGTTAAAAAGAGTTGTCCATCTGTAGTTACACCGCAGTTACTCTGCAAAACAACTTTTTTTTTTTACCGGAGAGAGTACTGAGTTAAAAATGAGTTGTCCATCTGCAGCTCGCAGTTACTCTGCAAGAGTGTCTTTCGAATGGGCCCTATGGCAAGTTAGCCTTTCTCAAAATACCGTTAAATGTGACTTCCCGGGCCTGAAAAAATCTGAAAGCCTAGCATTTTCAAGGTCCATCCCAGAACTGCATAGACATGGATAACGAGACACGTGGCTAGTCCAAGGCCACCGCCGAAAGCAAGCGCAGAGAAAAATCGTCTCGTTCCCTCTCCGAAGGCCAGAATTCGGAGGTGCCGGTGCTGGCCAACGCCTTGCCATCGCCCGCCAATGCTCAAGCTCTCGTCAACCACATCAATGGTGAGATGAGGTAGTTCCGTTACTGACCCATCCCCCATGGCTCCATCAGCAGTGGCCCCCTGTCCCGCGGGCCGCCTTCTCGCCTCGCCCTGGTCCCCGCCCGCTATTGTCCGGTTCCGCGGCGCGGGCCGCCACTCAGCGAGTCTGGGGCGCCGTGGCGGGAGTGCGCGACTCCGCCTTCTTCGACGCAGGTCGGCGGATGAGGAGCAGGCGGCGGAGGCTGCCGCGGAGGAGACGGCGCCCGGCCGCGACCTCGTCACGCTCGCCGCATGCCTCGTTGGCCTCCTCACCGGCGTCTCCGTGGTCATCTTCAACCTCTCGGTACGGTAGTCGACTCACGGGCTCCACGTTGATTTAATCATTTGATTCTGAATTCAGTAGTGAGGGGACAATGGCCAAATCCTGTAGCCGTACTAGGTTTGACAGCTTGGGTTCCTTGCAATTAAACAGATGTGTGCAGAAGGATGACTTAATCTGTCAATTACTGTTTCCGATATCATGACCTGCCGGATTGGTTCACTATGCTATTTGCTCACGTCAATTTTAATATAGCAATGCCTTACTTCACCATGCATTGGTTCTGAAACAAAAGATGAGTTTTGTTAGAATGCTTGGAGTTAACCGCAGTCATCTATTTGATCAGATTTGATGGTTAAAAATAGAGAGGTACTTAGTCAAAGGTACTTTAATGGTGGACCCAGTACAAAAAATGGTGGGCCCGACACCAATTTTTAAAAATCAATGGCTGAGATTAATTGGGAGGTATCTCTAGTACCTCTCAAGCACCATAAGAAATCTTCAAAAGATTAGTGGCTTTATCACTCATCTTCCAACGTTTTAGCCTGGTTAAAGTTGAATTATTGCATGTGCATGAACCAGCCTCTTGTATGTCCTCATCACACATTTGGGGTGATATTGACTTGAGGTTTTACACTGTAAATAATTATCGTGTCTCTCTTTTCATCCCGCTGAACATATTTCATAGTGATCATGTCACATTCAAATGATACACTTGAACATATTAAACATCACGGGCGTTTAAGGATCTCATGTTACAGCTTGTGATTTCAAATGTGCATTTTCATCCCATAGGTCCATGAAATACGTGATTTGTTTTGGGATGGCATTCCATTGCAAGGAGCTTCGTGGCTGAGGGAGGAGCCCATTGGTGAAATCTGGCAGAAAGTGATACTTATTCCATTCAGTGGAGGTGTTATAGTAGGAGGATTGAATACACTAAGAAGTTCTATCAAGGATAATTCTAGTGGCCCTTCATCCAAGATAAAGACCGCATTTAGGCCATTCTTGAAAGCTGTGGCTGCATCTTTCACCCTTGGAACTGGCAATTCTTTGGGTCCTGAAGGTCCCAGTGTGGAGATTGGGTCTGCGATAGCCAAAGGATTTGGAAATATTTTTGAATGGGAGGGTGGGAAAAAGTTGTCTCTTGTGGCAGCTGGGTCAGCAGCTGGAATTTCTTCAGGTAATTTTTACTTCACAGAGTGTTGATGCTTGTTAAAACTTAAGATTTGAGCAACAACTATAAAGTTATGTCTGCCTTCTAGATTTACGTGTCAATATTAACAGAATTTGTCTCCTATTGAATATCCCAACACCGACATTCCATGTCATTGACCTTTCGTAGATTATGTTCCCTATATCTTATTATTTTTTTCGTTGTGATGCTGTAATATGATGATTTGGTAATTACAAACTGAAAATATTGATGTTTTGTAACAATATGCCTACTGTGCCATGTCTTGGTGCTTATATTTCAGTTGATTTTGTGTTTTAGGTTTCAGTGCTGCTGTTGCTGGATGTTTTTTTGCTGTGGAATCTGTTTTGTGGCCTTCTACAGACTCTTCGTCCCTTGCCAACTCGACACCTATGGTTATACTCAGTGCAGTGATTGCATCTGTTGTTTCAGAGATTGGTTTAGGTTCGGATCCTGCTTTCACTGTCCCAGATTATGATTTTCGCTCCCCAACAGGTACTTTATTGTAAAGAATTTTCATCATTACCGATCACTTAAATTGTTGTGCTATTTCTAACTGTGACAATGTTTTAACCATTTCTAACTCTTGTAAAGAATATGATTTTTTAAACAGTTCTTGTTTCATAGATTTTATAATTACTTTATATATCAAATAAAGTAGGCATGTCCAGCTGTTCCAGCCAAAAGCTACTGAAACATGGCACATACAGAATATACAATTGTTTCATGGTACTTGATGTTTGCATCGATTTGTTTCAAACTGCATGGGCTCATGTCCTCTAGATAAATGGGTTGTGGAATTGGGGGATGTACTGTCTGGGAGCACATGATTTCCCATCCAAGTTCGCAGAAGTCATTTGGACCCATATAAGTATTATATTACTCATGATCTGTTGAGCTGTCATTTTGGACCTTATATATTCATTCATTGCCTTTAAACTCACTCTGATGGTAGGTTAGTACGGTGTCTTCTTAATGATATCATCTTTTTACATTTTGTTTCTCGTGCTCCAGAGATTGAAAGTATGAGGATATTTACATGACTTCATAAATGTCAGAACTTCCACTGTATCTTTTGCTGGGTGTCTTTTGTGGCCTGGTGTCAATCGCATTATCAAGATGCACAACACTTGCTATGGAAACAGTTGGAAATTTACAGAAAGCAACAGGGTTACTGAAGGCTGCATCTCCTGCTTTAGGTGGTCTTATTGTTGGACTACTAGCTCTTATGTACCCTGAAGTATTATACTGGGGATTTGAAAATGTTGATGTCTTGCTAGAATCACGACCATTTACTAGTGAACTTACAGTGAGTGTATTGGTTCAGCTCATTGGAGTGAAAATATTGGCAACTTCTTTGTCCAGGGCATTTGGATTGGTTGGAGGTTACTATGCACCATCACTTTTTATTGGTGCAGCTACTGGGATGGCTTATGGCAAGTTCATGAGATTCACATTTACTGGTCCCGAACCATTGTTGCATATTCCGTTCTTAGAGGTGGCATCTCCTCAAGCCTATGGCTTGGTAATATTTCAACCATTTAACTATTTCATCTGCATTTTCTCGCTCTTAAGTTCTTAACTATCTTAATAGATGTCACATGAAATAATATTGTGTTATGTAAACACATGAACTAATATTAATGTTGTATAAATGTGTTTTCTTCTCTGACAGTTTTTTTTTGCACTTTCTATAAAATGTCTTTTTACACGATTACTGGTTTTCCATTTGCAGTCTCAACATATTGCCTGTAACACTTAATGTATTGTACTATAGCATGACAACATTAAGCAAAGAGTACGAGTAGCATTATACTGTAGCATGACATCACTGAGCAACGAGTGTGTTCATTTCTTATGTTCTATGCGCTATACTATAGCACAACAACATTAAGAAAAGAGTATGATCATTCCTTATGCTTTGTTCCTTTCATGTAATCCTTGCAGGTAGGTATGGCGGCCACACTTGCTGGCGTATGCAAGGTGCCTTTGACGTCTGTCCTCCTACTCTTTGAGCTTACACAAGACTACCGCATAGTTCTACCTTTGCTTGGTGCTGTTGGATTATCTTCTTGGATTGCTTCTCCTCAAAGGTTCTCAAAAAGCATTAGGAGTCAGCCTAGTTCTCAGGAGGAGAAATCAAGTATAACTCAGCAAGGAGAAAATGTACAAGTTGAAAACAAACAAATCTCTTCTGTGGATACCGCTGATTCTTCTCAAGAACTGTGCAAAATTGAAAGCTTGCTTTGTGTCTATGATGCCAAAGATGAGGATGTACTTCAAACCCTTACTGTTGCAGAAGCCATCAAAACTAACTACTTTTCTGTCTCAGTGGCAACCCCGCTAGTTGAGGCATTAGATCTTATGCTTGCTGAAAAGCAGCCCTTTGTTATTATAACTCAAAGCGACAAATCTTTAATAGGCTTGCTAGAACTGAAATGTATCCAAGATTTCTGCAGTTCTGCAAAAACTATCAGGTTACAAGCTGAGGTGAGAACACTAGCTCTTCTAAATCATTTTCTGCATAATACAAAGGTCTTGGCATATCAATGGTCAAGTAGATCATCTTTTCAGTCTAGGTTAGTCCTTTTTTTTCTCTGCACAGTGGACCTGCATTGTTGTCTTACTCTTCACAATTATTTTTACTTCTTTTTCCTCGCTGATGTCAGCAGTTTGGTTAGATATATGCAACATAAATAGTAAATGCATCCATTTTCCATGTCTTGAGCTAGCATCTAGTAGGGAGTTGATAACTAAAAGCTGCATTACAATGCTGATGTAGTAAAACAACACAGTATGGAATAAACTAGACCAGGGGTCATAGTCAAATGTAAAATTTTCAAATTGAGTTTGTTTTTGTGAGATTGATCAAGTTTGGCCTCTCAAGTTCCTCGGAATTATGCTTATACAGGTACAAGAGCTCCTGGTGTCTCATGTTTGCCAAGCAGGGAACTGTAAATCGTGGACTGTGACACCTCAGACGCCACTTGCTACTGTGGAGAAGATCATGGACTCTCATGGAGTCGATCATCTTCCTGTAGTCTCTGAACACGCTAATCTTCAGGACACAGGAGTTCTATTAGGTTTCGTGGACAGGGAATGCATCACAATCGCTCGAAGGTAAATAGAGGCTTTCTTACAGATTTCAAAATGGTGTTTCTTGTGTTCCAACTACCAGCTTATACTAACATAACATTCTTTATGTCATGTCCTCACTCAGAACTTATGCGATAAAAGAATTGTTTAGTGTTACATCTGAGATCAGAAAGGAAGAGAGGTAGGACAGGTTCACAGAAGTGAGGAGAGATCATACAGACTCACTTTGTAGTTTGTGAGTCCGTTCTTTCCTCTCCATGTCCATCGTGGCATCTCTGTGTCCTAAAGGTGGCCCAGACCGGACCCCGTTGATGCTAACCTTAAACTGTGAATTAATACGTGGTTAAGGAGATCCTCCATTTCTGTAAAAAGTATTCCTTCCCGGTGTCGATGTGCAAGTATCAGTTGCACGTGTCATTTATATCATTGTGCAGCTGACCAACGATGCTGGGAAAACAAGCAATAGGATCAGATTTTGTAAGGTTTCTTTTCTTTCCATTTTCTAAAGCAGCACATATAACCAGAAATTCAAGGGAGCTTGAATACAACAAAGCCGGCTCACATAAAAAGCGTTCACGAGTATATTTTGCCCTATCGTGCCATGTCTTCCTGCATCAGTCATTTGCACTACCTACCTTCTAGTCTGATGAAACGAACTGTAAGGTTAAGGTCTAAACTAGCATTGCAGATCCAATTGATACAATCAGATTTTATATACTCTGTTCTTAAATTATTGTTGTTAGTTTATTTTTAAACTCTTGCCATAACAACAAAAAATCTACTTTATTTTAAATTGAAATCTTATCCTAACGATAACGTTTCAAAACAAGGGAGTCCTTTGCTGCTACCTTATTGGATGATTTGGTACTTTATCAATATGCGATGCGACCAGCTACGGTCCTGCTCCCTCTGATCATAAATTATTGTCTTATCTAACATATTTTTTGAGCATTCATCTTATTAAAAAGTTGATACATATCATATATTTGTTATAATTCGTTTTATCATTAAAGTTATCTGAATCATATGATTTATAATTTTACATATTGGTGTTACTTTTTAAATAAATCAAATGGTGTTGTAAGTTTATAATTTAGGAATAAAGGAGTACGGTCTAAAAAACCACTCATTCATGCTTTTCTATAGCGACATTTATATACTTTTCCCTAGTCGCACGTACTGTTTGAATGGGAGAAAACAATTATTTCAGCGTAGTTGAATAGCACTGCATAGTATGCGGAGTCCAACCTTGTTGATTGTTATAATTGTTAATTCGGGAGAAATTAGCTTATCGTTATGTACGACTGGCGGGGAGAATAAACAGGAAGCGGATTCCCTCAGACGTAAGAACAGAGAAAAATAGGCAACATGAAAGGGATGTGATTTTTATTATATGGTTTAGTTTCACTTTCACTCTTCAAATTTTACACAGAAACATGTTTGTTGTCTGCATGACTACCAAGTAGTACGTGGAAAGAAATAAACACCAAGATAATGATCCAATAATTCAGTTTTTAATTGATATATAAAGTAACATTCTTAGCTTAAAAATAAATGAAAACAGTTGTCTTTAAGATCATAAACTAAAAATGGATGGAGTAATTTTTTTAGTTGCACATTACGCCCCATTGCTTGACAGTCGCAGCCGCCAAGATGCCAGTGTAACGGGATCCATTGCGTACAGGGTCGTACAAACAAATAACAGAGTCCACGATCCGCTGGCGAGAAGCAAACTTGAGAATAACCATGTAAGAGTATACCATATACGATCAGACCGCGCACACGCCTGACCGGCTGAGTTCTCTCTCGAATCGTCAGCGGCGCCGGCCGCCCGTGACGTTGGCGCGGCCGCGGCCCCCGGCGCCACGTTCCACTGGCCGCCTGTCCTCCTTGCCGAAGAGGCTGCAGAAGCCGCAGGCCGCGACGCGCGGGGACGGCGGGTCGAGCGCCTGCTGCACGCGCCCCGCCCTGTACCCGCTGCCGTGCCCGCTCGATCCGCTCCGCTGCTGCCGCGCGACGTCCTGCTTCTTCGCCTGGGCCGCCGGCCTGGCGACGAGCTCCCCCGACGCCGACCGGTACTTGTCCTCCCACACCGTGCCCGACGACCCCAACCGCCGGAACGTCTCGCTCGACCGCTGCAGCCCCGCCATGTCGTCCACGTACGTACGCGCGCGCGCAGCCGGCGATCACTGCTGTCGATCCCCCGGCCGGCCACCGCGCGCGGCCTGCGACCTTTCTTGCTAGTACCACCAGCTGTTGTTGCCTGTCCGTGGCCAGTGCGAGTTCTATATACTGGTTGCGTTGCGCAGGTGGAGACGCGCCGGGGAGCTGGGGAGTCAAATGTCAACGCATTTGCTGTGTACGGTCTCGGCATGGAGGGACTGAGGGAGGGTCGTCTTGTGCAACTGCGGCGGAGCACGGACAAGGGCTGTATATCTCAGGTCGTCGTGACCTTGTGATCAGACTGCGACGTTAATTAAGCCGGGAAGAAAATACTGTTATCAGACTTTGACTAGAGAAATTACCACAGCACAGACAGTAGCCGTACTGATCAATAGAGCTGAAGGAATGTAGGCGCCAGCGATGACTGCCTCGCGGTGGACCGACTGACCAGTGGATCGAGAAGCGTTCAAGGTCGATGTGCTTGCTGCTCGCATCAGCTGTACGTGTTGCTTAGCTGATCTCCCGAGACCTCCAGGCTACTTACTAATCAGGCGGGTGGACTTTGAATTGGGCAAAGATATAGTATATCTTGAGGAGCCGGTCGCGACTGTGTGTGTTTGTTTAATAAGGCGTAAACGTACGGTGCTAATTATACCTGTGAAGGATTACTGAACTTGTGTTGTGTGGTACAACCAACCAACTGCGTGCAAATAGGAACGGATCAACAAGCCATAAGAAGAGTTGGGAGTACGAGGCGGTGGCAACGTGACACCGACGGATGATCCATGGAGAAATTATGGGCGTGCTTCGGGGAAGATCAGGACTGTGACCCTGTGAGAACAGAATCATGCTCAGAGCCATGTTAGCAGTGGACCGTCAAACCACACGCGACTGAAAATTGCACTTTGGACAGAATTCGTTTCCACGTCTCGTTACTGTTAGATAACCTGGGCCTTACTACTCTTTTACTATGAGAATGGAATGGGCCTGGACTAGCTAGTGCGTGCTAAAAAGATAATGGGCCTCCATTCAGCCCATACCTATCCCAACTGTTACCACCTGCGCTCGCAAGAGCGTCAAGGTGAAGGATCCCACGCGACCGCGGGCCGGCTAGACGCGTTCCTGCTGATCCAAATGGAAAGTACCCTCGAGACCTCAACGCCAGTGACAAACCAATCACGACGAGCAAAATCTAATGAATGATTAGATTACTCAACAGTCACCAGCTGCCATGCATCACCGTTCACGCACGCGCTTTACGACCTTGTTGGCTAGGCCGGCGTGCGCCTGCAGGCATTGGTCAGCGTCCGCTTCAGCCCCACCCGCGCACGCACTTCTCTGCCTGCTATATATATGGCACGACCTTCTATCACACCCAAGAACCACACAACCTTGCAAAGGCAACGAGCAAGGACGACTCGGCAATAGACAGAGCATCGATCGGTGCGCGCGCATCGTGCGGTCGACTGATATATAGGACGGCGACGATGGCTCCGGCGGTTGCTCGTTCGGTGGCGGTCCCTGCTGTGCTGCTGGCGGTGGCGGTGGTCGCCGCCTTCATGGCGCCGCGCGCCCTCTCGGACCCTACGGCGCTGCAGGACATCTGCGTGGCGGACCTGACGGCCGCGACGACAGTCGACGGGTTCCCGTGCAAGCCGGTCACGGCCGTGACGGACGACGACTTCTTCTCGCGCGCGATCGTGGGCGCGGCCAGCACGCGCAACCCGTTCGGCGCGAACTCGACGCGCGCCACGGTGTCCACGTTCCCGGGGCTCAACACGCTGGGGCTCTCCATCACGCGCGTCGACCTCGCGCCGGGCGGGCTCAACCCGCCGCACTCGCACCCGCGCGCCTCGGAGCTCGTCTTGGTGCTCAGGGGCAAGGTCATGGTGGGTTTCACCACCAGCGCCAACCAGCTCTTCTCCAAGGTGGTCAAGGAGAACGAGCTGTTTGTGATTCCTCGCGGGCTGCAGCACTTCCAGCTCAACGCTGGCGAAGGCGAAGCCGTGTTCGTCGCCATGTTCGACAGCCAGTCGCCGGGCTCGGTCACGCCCACGTTCTCGCTCTTCGCCACCAAGCCCGCCATGCCAATGGAGGTGCTCACCAAGACGTTCCTCGTCGGCGAGGACGACGTTAGTGCCATGAAATCCAAGTTCGCCGGTTTCTGACGTTCGGCTTCATCACCCGTCAAGCAGTTCAGCTACTAATTGATTCGCCCCCGTTCTGTATCGTCATCCGTACACACATGTTCGTTTTCTTTTACACATTGATTCTTTGTTCTGGGAAAAATATTGTATGTGTTTATGAAGTGTAAGCCACTCAGTTGAACAAGAATTTTTACCAAGTTTGCAACTTTATTACATAGTGAAGAAAACATGGGAGGCATCAGCTCACACATTAGGCAAGTGCAAGCCACACCTGTGGTGATAGCTTACAACCTTCACAGGACCGTGAAAACGACCAAAGTGAGACCGATTACACTGAAATGAAACTAAAACGTTTACTGCAGTAGCGGCGCCGTAGTGATTAGTGACCATCAGAAGCACACTGATTAGTAGTCCCTGCCAGGCTTGTAGGTGCTGGTGTCCTTGCCGGCGTTGGTAGTGGTGGTGGTGGTGCCGTCCTTGTTCTCTCCGGCCATCCCGAGCGTGTTCATGACCGCGTCCTTGGCGCCAACGGCCGTGCTGACCACTGTGTCTTTGGCCCCCACGGCGGTGTTCACCACCGTCTCTCCCGCCTGCTGCAGGAGCGCCCCCGTCTTGTCCTTGGCCGCCACCGCGGTCTCCTTGGTGTACTGCGCGGCGCCCACCGCCTTCTGCTTGGCGGCCTCGGCCGTCTGCGAAATGTAACCCCCGGTCTGCCCCGCGCCGTCGCGGGGCTTGTCGCCGGCGGCCTGCGCCGTCTCGGCGGCCCTGTCCTTGGCCGCGTACGCCTTGTCCCTGGTGGCCTCCGCGGCGCCGCGGCCCATGTCCGCGGCGCGCCCCGCAGCGTCGGACGTGGCGTCCTTCGCCGCGTAGGCCTTGTCCTTGGTCGCCTCCTTGGCGTCGTGGCCCAGGCCCATGCTGCGGTCCGCGGCGTCGCGCGCCCTGTCCTTGGTCGCCTCCTTCGCGTCGTGGCTCCTCCCCATGGCGCGGTTGGTGACGTCGGAGGCAGAGTCCTTGGCCTCCCGCGCCTTGTCCTGCGCCGCACCCATCGCGCGCCCGGTCTTCTCCTGAAAAAATGCAACACCGTGAGTCCACCTTTAGATGAATCGAAACTACACGTATCAAGGACGGCCTCAATGTGCGAGAGCTAGCTCACCTCGGCGCGGGCCTTGGTCTCCCCGGCGCGGAACTCCTGACGAGAAGCCATCGCGAACTACACCGAAAACTAACGGGAAACTGTGATCTGTGAGTAACTGTTGCCTAACTCGAACTCCTGGATGCTGTGAACTCCTGCTCGGTGTGTGACGACTGACGAGTTGCTAGATCTGTGCCCGGTTTGTTTATATAGGTTCGAGCTGCGGAGCAGGCCCGGGGATACGTGTCCTGCATGGGCGTGCGCCGAGTGCCACGTATGGAGGACACGCGTCGCCGGTGTCAGGGCATCGACAGGTGTCGACCTCTGGCAGGCGCGAACTGGTGCGTGACTGGGCAAAGAAAATTGCACGCCATGGCGTCGTGATCCGCGCGTTCCCAGCCTCGGGGATCGGCTAGGAGGGTTGTGAGGCTACGGGTTCGCCACGTCGGGTCCGTGTCCGCCGGGTTGCGCTGCGGAGTGCTGGTGCGGGCGTGCCGTTGGTATGTTCGGCTTCGTTCTCCTCGGGCTGACGCAGGGGCGCCATGGATCTGCACTACGTGTATTGGTCTTGCAGTTTGCCCACGGCGCCACGTCGTCACGCGCGCAAACCCAGCAAGTTCTATTCAAATTCTTAAGCAGGAAGGAACCGCGACGTCCTCAACCGTAGTCAGCAAAGCAACAACGCCGGCCATGCGTGCCCTCGGACGAAATCATTGTCGGCACCTCGCTGCAGGGCACTGTGCACATCACACATGTGATGTCAGTTACGTTGCCGGGCTCTGCCGGTGCGCCCTTTACCACGCCTTTATCGGCCGGCACGCATGCTCGATCACGGGCCATGATTTGGGCTCCCAGACGGTCGTTCAACCTCGTTCGGCCCGACCATCGTGGCCGAAAAGACCAGCAATGATAAGCAGGCGCAGTATCGCCATGCTTTTCCTTAAGTCCATGGGGCGGGCTGCGGGACGCCTGCATGACGCCGCATTGTCCACTTCATTTTCCGATAAGATTAGTGGACATCGCTAATTAAGTTAATGCTGTCCGCTCTTGTTCAGTGAGCTTAGCGGGCAGTTTAATTGCAGACGTGCGTGTGCCGCAGGCTGCCGCCACTGTCAACTCCAGCAGACCAGCGCCATCCAAACTAAAGAATCCCAGGCAAACACACACACAAAAAGCTGTGATATATTAACAAAGACTACAGCAGCAAATACTCCTAAGCAACTGAAGAGACCATGTCTGGCATTGTGCCTACGCACAGGCGGATAGGCCATATCTATGTCATGACTCGACGGCCTCCGTGATGCTCTGCAGTGTGGTCATGCTCTTGAAGAAGATGTGGAAGTGCGGGCAGGCGACTGGAGTCCTCCGGCTCCTGCACGAAGACCGCGAACGGAACCGGCGATGCGAGCGGAAGCGGCAGCGAGGGCATGCGCGGCGCGGCAAGCCTCGACGTCGCGGCAATTCTACTCCGCCTGCACGAGTTCGACGCACCCCCTCGTCAGCTCCTATGGCGGCGGTGCTCAACTCCAAATAGGCACGTGATTTTGTCGAGTGTATGGGCGCTTGATATTTGGCGGAGAGATTACGTGATTGGAGGATTTGAAAGCGAAGGCAATCGACAAATCTTGGAAGATTGAACGGAACAGATTCATTGGGGAGTTCAAGAACAGTATGTGAGAACTGAGAAGAGAAGGGACTCACCAAGTCGCCACCAGACGCCAGGAACCAGATCTATTCGGTGTTGGACAGAGCAGCAGCCAGCAGTCTCTGCTCGCGGGCGTCGCTACCAAGTCCAGCGGGTCCAGCGGTACCAACCACTTGAAACTGCCAGCGAAAACGTGGGCTGCCGCATACATCACTAAGACCTTTTTTGAGGAGCGGCTTAGTGGGCTGGTGGACAGGCCCGCTCCACTTACAGGTTGATCCCTAAGTACAAGAACGGGAGACTAAGGCAGCCACCAAATACGTTTGGAGATTTGAATTTTCCTTACTAGAAGGCTGAGCCGAGCTCAGAAACAACAATCTTGATCAATGTCTACCCCGCAAGACTTAACTTGAAATTGAATGGACCGTGTGTCAATTGACTACATCAGTCTCGTGCAGTGTGTGCAAAGTTGGGCAGCTATATATATATCCTCATGTAAATAACACTTCAGAGGATATGGCATGAGAGCAACATTTTTCAGATCACGCTACAGCCTCTATACATGTGGAGACATGTTTGTTCAAGAAAGATCTTTCGACGTGGTTTCACTTCACAGACGAAGGCAGCAGCACGTTAGTGGGGATGCCAATTTCTAGAACTCAACTGCTCCTGGGGCTGTAAGCAACATGAGGCTACTCTATTGTTGGATCAAAACGCAGTGACCCAGAAATTGGTGTCCTGTTGGATGCATTTTCCTCCCACAGACCACAGTGCAGTGCTACAAGGCAAAAAAAGATGGTCAACTTCAGAGAGGTGCTCTCAGCCTAGGATGACATAAATGAGCGGCCGACGACGCACCTTGGTCGTGGTCCTTCTAATTTGCCAACCTGGGAGAACAGTGGGTATGTGGCTGTGTAGATCGTATAATCACCCAAAAAAAGAAGGGTGTGTGATATATGTAGCAGAGAAACAGCCTTGACATATAATAATAAAAACCTATGTATGAGCACATGTTAATGCTATGAACAGAAATTGATACGGAAGATCTCAAACAGGATCCTCCACAACACAATTACACATAGTCATGTAATAGTGCCAATAGTGGATGCACTGTATATTTGGTTCGGTTGTCTACACATTTCACTAAAAGTCAACGTTATGGTTCAATAATTTCGAAATGTATTTGGTGACATATTTTCATCCCTAAAAAATGGATTCCCTGATTGTATATATACCAGTGTAGCAAGTACTATTTGACAACCAAACCGTACCATTATAATGCACAGAAAATCATGTCACAACAATTACCACAGATCTGTGTTGCAACCATCGTGATATATTTGTGATAACAAAATTACAGCATATAGCAACTAATATAATCAAGAAGATGAATAATTATAAAAAAGTAAGAGAGAGAATTCAAAGCATCCTCAATGCTACATACAATTGCAAGCTGACTTTTCACATAACATGACAAAAAATTAGAAGAGATATAGCACAAACATCTGCTGAATATTTTGCCTTTAGTGACTTGAAAGGCTATCTATAAAACTTCTAAAGTGATGATGCCAAATGTAGTTGACCTTGTCCTGTGGGATAACAAGTTCGTCATAAGCCTGTAGGGCAATCATTACTTCTAGACCATATCTAAAATAACAACTCCTTTTCTTTCCTACTTCCTGACCCAGCACCCATGTATAAAAGGAACATAGCTGAGCCACAATAGCTCTTCCCCAGCGATCCTCTTGAGCTGGTAGCGCACACTATCAGAAGGTAACAACATGCCTAAACCCAATGTTTTACTAACCATGGCCCTTATAATCCTTCTGATCTTCAATGCATCTTCAGGTATGGGATTTGCTATTGGTTCTGTACAATACATGGATTGCTTAATGATTAATATCTGAACAGGTTTTTTTTTTCCTTATACAGGCCAACCCATACTAGTGGAAAAGGATAATGCTGTGACTGCAAACTTGATAAAGGTCCGTCTAACTTGATCCTAAGATTCTGGACATAGCCACAGAAGTAAATGCTTGGAGTCTTTGACATATCATTTAGACTAGTGGTGTGGGATCAGCGATTCAGCTTCAGAGCTCTTGACATTTTCAGCTTTGCTATGCCTAAGTCATGCTTGAACAATATGTAATAATGTTGATCAACTGAGTATATGAGGGAGTTACCTTGAACTTATGTAAATAAATCAGAACAATCGGTTACGTTTGCTCATTTACCATCACAATTTAACATATGCTTGTTCTTTACCCTTTAAAATGCAGGGGCATAGCAGAAAGATTCTTACAGATATTCAGGACTATGACTACGGAGGGGCAAACTCTAGGCATGATCCACGAAGAAGACCTGGTAGAAACGGCTAGTAAGCCTATATATGATCATACGGAAATCCTGCTACATGTAGAGGATTGTATGACGGAGGCCAGTCTCTACTACAGAGCAACTAATATATAAAATATTAAATCCCCGTTGAGCATATTTTTCACATCCAATTGGGTCAAAAGGTCCCACAGATAATCTGATAAATAGTCTAGTGGGATGAGGTTGAGGCTAGCTCATTTTTAAATAGCACCATGTGTACCTTTTTTCTTTTTCGTTTCTAAGACCCACCAATGTATACTGCCAAATGCTAACAAATACTTGAGGCAGTGAACTATCTATGAGCCATTTAATGAGGTGATTGATAAATGTTACTAGTACTATGGTACTTGTGAGTTCTTTCAGAACATTGTAATCACTAGAAAAGACCTCCACCCTTCATTTCTGTAGGCAAGTTGAATGCATGCACATATATCATTGGTACAACAGACTGATGAGAGTGAAAAGGATGGAAAGGGAGTACAAGGAATAAACTGGTATTAAATTGTCATAATGCACTTACAAAGGAGCAAATGATTTTACTTAATTTCCCTCCTCCTTGATGAAATATGGACCAGGCTTGATAGGATAAGGATAAAGGTAACCATCTGGGCGAGAAAATCCAGCTTCATTCATGCGGTCACTGAGAACATGCAGTATAGGTTTCTTCAGACCGTATTCATGCCTATTCTTCTCCAGATAGGCGTTAGCTTCTTCAGCTACCTCCATTGTGAATGCAAATCTATTCTCTTGGGATAGCATCAGCTGATCGATGTCCAAGCATATGATTTTCCCGTTTTCCCTTACTTTTCTCACCTTCTCTTCTAAGAAAGGGATACGATCTAACTTGTAGCGCAACGTGACATCCTCTTTGGTCTGAGAAAAAATATTTACTTCAGCGTCAATTGTTACAGGAAAATAGTAGTGGATTCAAAAGCAGAAAATAGTTCCTCCCAAGTACATAACGCAAGATAAATGAGATCATTTAAGGAACGTATATTTCCAATTTGTATTTTATTGCTTGTGTAACAATTACTGCAAGCCATACTATTGCCTACCTGCTAACTCTCTAAGAGAAAGGTTATCCCAGGGACATTCTAAAATTCATATCAAATTTGTCCTTAACAGGTTCTAATACCTAGATAATGTCACAAAAATGAGACCTAACTAGTTTACAATCCAAGTGAAACAATCACGCAGCAGTAGAGCCACCTTTTTTGGTTGCTGCACGTACCAGTTTCCGACGACGCCACACACGCCGCCCGCTGCCTCCGCGCCCGTCTCCGCCTCCACTGTCACTTCCAGAGTCACCACTGCTCGTCTTCTTCTGCAAAATAATCGAACAAAATGGTTATGTGGGCAAACCGGACAGGGTGGAGTGCGTGAATTGGGGAAGAAAGGAGAAGCGAAGCGATAAGCATTGGGTTGAGCAGGCTTGGGTATTCACCTGGGCTCTCATGGAGATGGTGACACCGCTGCGGCCGCCCCTCCAGCCTGTTCTCGGGGACGAGAGGTGACCGGCGGCCAGGTGATGGCGCGCCGAGGCAGAGAGGGAAGCCGCCATTGTCGTAGCCATTACCGGCGGAGGTCGCGCCTAGTCGCAGGCGCAGCAACCTCACGCTCTCACCTCATCCAGTTCCCGAGCCGTTGGGTCCTGGCGAAGTGATGGCACGGGCCTTCATGGGCCGATGATGGACCAAAATCTCCCCTAGCAGATGGCCCATTTCTCCATCGCACATTCGCACTGCGGGGGAATCGACTGGAGCACAGGCGAACTCTCCCCCATTCCCCATTCCATCGGCGGCGTCTCGATCGCACTGACGGCGGCGGGTAGCCGGCTAGGGGGAGGAAGCCGCAGCAGCAGCGATGGGCGTTATGGGGAGGCTCAGGATCTTCGTGGTGAAGGAGCCAGTCGTCGCGGCCTCCTGCCTCATCGCGGGCTTCGGTACCCTCTCTTCCCTTTCCCGCCTTTCGCGCCGACACTTCTGCTCTCCTCGGTGCCCCTGTCCGTATGCATACGTGCTGCCACCTGACCTCCCGGGTGTAGTTGCACTTGTTGCTAGTGCTTCTCGTTAGCTCGACGCCTGGATATTGCTCAGAACTCAGAGTGTTCGTCATTTCGTGATGTATTTGTCGATTGCTAGATTTGCTGTGGAGCATCGAGCATGAGGCCTCCGGTCGAAGCGTGTAATGCTGAAGACGAACTAGAACTAAAACCTCAACCATTCCTCAGTTGCGACTTGGGCTGAGCACCAATGTTGTCAAATTCGCCTATGCAATCCATGGCAGCAGGATGGTGATCTTTCTTCCTGCATTCTCAATAAAATTCAGTTACTTTTTTTAAGGCAAAAACAAAGGCTGTAGAATAAGTTTACAATGAACTCTTAAATTAGATAAGTTATCCGCCACTATTTCCGTGAAATCTTCTTTATAAACTTTTGCATTCTTTTTTTTTTTTTAGTGCTCAACATATATCCCTCTCTTTCGTGTCAATGTTTGACCTCTCCTCCTACACTAATAACTAATAAGTTGCCAGGTTAGCATGCATTATCTATGTTCATCTTTATTAGATACTACGTCTATTTTTGTTGGGCGCATTTCATAGTGGCACAGAGACCTGTTGTAATCTCTTCTCTGGGTCTAGGAGTGTAGATCCGATAGTATCTGTGTCGGTAATAGATCTGTGGTTCGGAGGTGGTAAATACCTTTGGATCCGGTCGCCGGAGTCGAGGAAGATGATCCGGCCATCTGCTCTTTGTTGGTGCGGTCCTCTGCTCTTGGGCAGCGTCGGTCGGTGAAAAGGGCGGTGCCGTTGGAGTCACGGCGACGTCGTCGATCTCTCGGTGGCGGCGGTTGTCGTGGCGGTGGTGCTTCCCGTCGGCACAGCGCTCCCTCACAGATCGGGTTTAGGGATGTCGGTGGGGTGCGGCGGTACGGATGAACTTAGGTCATGAGTTCCGACCGGTCCCTCACCTCTATTTATTGTGGCGCTGGCGACAGGGGCCCACCAGCCATAATGGGCTGGGCGCCCCCGATCAAAGCGCGATTAGGTCAAGGGCCCATTAAGGCCGTTGGGCCAAAACGGGTGGAGATCAATTTCTAACATTCTCCCCTTTGATCTCACTTTTTACTTTTATCTTTATTACTTTTAACTTCACTCATTCCATTACAGGTTAATGTATAGAACTGTCTCATCGTCACTAATCAATCGCCGATAGACTTAACAGTTACAATATATTTTTTCTGTTTTGAAATAGTTATTATACATTTTGGGCTATCCTTTAGTTCAGGAATTACAGGCTTTCCCTTAAACCCATGCCGGCAACATGTTCAATAAATACTCTGGGTGGTAAGCCTTTAGTAAGCGGATCCGCTAGTATCTTTGCGGTGCTTATATGCTCAAGACTTATGATTTGATCTCGAACTTTATCTTTCACAACATAGTACTTTATGTCAATGTGTTTGGCAGCACCACTTGACTTATTGTTGTGTGCATACGTTACTGCGGGTTCGTTATCGCAGTACAATTTAAGTGGTCTATAGATGTCGTCAACCACTTTTAAACTGGGTATGAACTTCTTAAGCCAGCTCACCTGCCCCGTAGCCTCATAACATGCAACAAACTCGGCATACATTGTGGACGATGTAGTGACGGTTTGCTTTGAGCTTTTCTACGAAATAGCTCCTCCAGCGAGAGTAAACACATATCCGGATGTAGACTTTCTATCATCTCCCGCATAATCAGAATCTGTATACCCCACTATATGGAGTGAATCTGATTTTCTATATGTCATCATGAGGCCTTTTGTTCCTTGCAAATAACGCAAGACTTTCTTTATCAATTTCCAATGCTCTATTCCAAGATTGCTCTGGAATCTGCCAAGTAACCCGGTAACAAATGCTAAGTCAGGGCGTGTACATACTTGAGCATACTGTAAGCTTCCGACAGCTGAAGCATATGGAACCGCTTTCATTTGATCGATCTCATATTGGTTCCTGGGACATTGAAATTCCCCATATTTGTCGTCCTTGACTATAGGTGCAGGTGATGGACTACATTTATGCATACCATATTTTTTCAATACTTTCTCTATGTATGCCTTTTGTGACAGTCCCAATACCTTTTTGTTTCTGTCTTGGTGAATTTCAATTCTTAAAACGAATGAAGCTTCATCAAGATCTTTCATATCAAAATTTGAGGACAAAATCTTCTTAGTCTCCAGTAGTAGACTGACATCACTACTAGTTAGTAGGATATCATTCACATACAGGATTAGGAAGATAAACTTCTCATCTTTAAACTTTGAATAAACACAGTTGTCCTCAATATTTTCTTTAAACCCAAATTTCTTTATCGTGCTGTCAAACTTCAAGTACCATTGTCTTGAAGCTTGCTTTAACTCATAAATCGATTTCTTTAAACGGCATCCCAGTTTTTCACTTTCTTCCATAACAAAACCTTTCGATTGTGCCATGTAAACATTTTCCTCCAAATCCCCATTTAAGAATGCTGTCTTTACATCCATCTGATGTAACTCTAAATCATAATGAGCCACTAGTGCCATTATGATTCTGAAGGAATCTTTACATGAGACCGGAGAAAATGTCTCATTGTAATCAATCCCTTCTCTTTGAGTAAAGTCTTTTGCCACGAGTCGTGCTTTATATCTTTCTACATTCCCTTGGGAGTCGAGTTTTGTTTTGTAGACCCATTTACAGCATACTGTTTTGGCTCTTTAGGAATTACTTTTAAGTCTCAGACTTTATTAGCCTTCATAGATTTCATTTCTTCTTCCATGGTCTCAAGCCATTTTGAAGAGTTTTCGCTTCTCATGGCTTCTTCAAATGAGGTGGGATCATCCTCCATTTGAAATTTTTCTGTCTGATAAACTTCATAGTCATCAAAAATAGCTGATCTTTTTACTCTTTGAGATCTCTTCGGGGCCTCTTCATTTTGTATATTTTCTGTTTGAGGCTGTTGTTGCTCCTCCTCATCTGTGGCAATAGGTTCTATTGAATCCTGAGAAACATGTTCCTCATTCTCATTTATTGTTGCCACAGGAAGAACAATAACAGGTGCTTGCACCACAGTGTCTCGCACTGTCGGTGCAGCGACAGCAGGTAGTGTAAAGAATAGCTCTTGAATCATCGGAGTGGGCGCATACGCCCGCTTCTCTTCAAGGTCAATCTCTCGAGCTACCATGCTCCCCCTTATCATCTCATCCTCTAAGAAGACAGCGTGTCTCGTTTCTACAAACTTTGTATGTCTATCTGGACAATAGAAACGATAACTTTTTAATTTTTCTGGGTAACCAATAAAATGGCAACTCTCAGTTTTGGGATTAGTTTCTCAAGATTTGGGTTAAATACTTTAGCCTCAGCTAGGCCCCCCATACTTGTAAGTGGTTTAACGAGGGAACTATACCTGTCCACAATTCGTACGGTGTTTTCGGCACCGACTTACTTGGTACTTTGTTGAGAATATGAATGGCGGTTTTTAACGCCTCCATCTACAAGCTAAATGGCAGTGTAGAATAGCTCATCATACTTCGCACCATATCCATCAAGGTACGGTTGCGTCTTTCAGCTACTCTATTTTGCTGAGGTTCGCCCGGTGTAGAATATTTGGCTACTATTCCATTTTCCTGTAGAAACCTTGCAAAAGGTCCAGGGACTTATCCATACGGGGTATGCCGACCGTAGTACTCCCCCCCACGATCAGATCGGACTATCTTTATCTTTAAATCGTGTTGGTTTTCAACTTCAGCCTTAAATATCTTAAATTTATCCAAAGCTTCATGTCTTTCTTTGATTGGATAAATATATCCATATCAGGAGTAATCGTCCGTAAATGTTATGAACGAGTCATAACCATCTATACTCTTCACAGAAAAGGGACCATAAATATCCGTGTGAATAATTTGTAGAACTCATGTGCTTCTTTTTGCATCTTTCTTAATTTTCTTTACATATTTTCTTTTAATGCAATCTCGACATTGTTCTAAGTCTGAGAACTCTAGTGGAGGAAGAATATCATTTTTAACTAGTCTTTCTATTCTCCCTCTCGAAATATGGCCTAAACGACAGTGCCATAATTTCGACGACTCATCTAGAGTTCTTTTTCGTTTTCTATTTTCTTTCATGGACGAGGATTCTTTTATTTCGCACGCAACATTATTATTATCGCATACGACATTCACATCATCACATAATGATAGCAAATAAAGCTCATTTTGTAAGATGGCAAAACCAACACATTCTTTATTAAACTTTATTTCACACTTGCCATTTTCAAAATGACAATCATAATCATCATTATCCAAACATGAAACACTAATCAAATTCCTCTGTAGAGAGGGTACATAAAGAACATCTCTAAGTATAAGAATGAAACCATTAGCTAGCTCTAATGAAAGATCGCCAACGGCTTCAACTTCAGCTTGGACTCCGTTTGCAACTTTAATGCATCTTTCTTTTCTTTGCGTAGACCTCGTCGAACGAAATCCCTGCAATGAATTAGCAACATGAACAGTTGCTTCAGAGTCAATCCACCAAGTAGATTTTGAATATTATACATATAGGGATTCATTTATAAAGGTAATAATGTTCTCACTTTTTTTTGCCATGATCATCTTTAAATATGAAGGACAGTACTTCTTGTAGTGTCCTGTCTTCTTGCAGTGAAGACACTGATCTTTGTCCACTGCAAATTTATTCTGATGAGGCTGATGGACAGAGGCTTTTCCCTTGTTCCTTGAGGAGTAGTTGTTGAAGTGTTTTCTTTTGTTATTCTTCACATAGTTGATAGAACCACCATGTGAAGCTTTAATTCTATTCTCCTCTTGCACACACATTGCTATGCACTTTTCCAAGTCTCAAGACTCGGGTTGCATATTGTAGTTGACAATAAACGTTTCAAACTCTTTTGGCAAAAAAGTAAAAACCAAATGGATAAGGAGTGCATCTTTGAGACCCAGATCCATTGGTTTGAGCTTCGATGCCATGTTGCTCATTCTCAGTATGTGCTCTCTAATGCCACCGTTACCACCAGAGTACTTTTCATTCACAAGTTGTCTAATGACTTGTATGGCGTATGTCTTTGAAGAGCCAGTAAACTGACTCTTTATTCTTTCAATGTACTCTGTAACGGTGTCACACTCTGCGATTGAACCCACAATTGCAGGCTCAATCGTGTTTTTTATCACAGCCATACATTTTTTGTTGGCTGTGGTCCATTTTCTATGCTCAAGATCATAGGACATCTTTAAGAGAGCAAAATCTCTCTGTCTTGTCTGCCAAGCAGCATCAGTCTCATTTTCTTTCCTCACTGGCTCCTCAGGCTCAGTGGGACATGCTGTGGTTAGGACCCAGTCCACCTCAGTCAAGATAAACGCTAGGTCTATCTTTTTCTTTCACTCTCCATAGTTGTCACCTTTGAGAGTGGGAATCTCTTTGATACAACTCATTAAGTTGTATCCGCCTGAAAACAAATCAAATAAAGTGAGAACATAAAAAACAGTAAAATTATATGTCTTATTTTCAACGTTGGTCAAAATAGGACACATAATTTTATATTATACATTAAATCTACATCACCGTTGGGCAGAAATAG
>BCLH01000554.1:41645-57989 GCA_001602315.1 Zoysia pacifica | reverse complement strand
CCGGACCGCGACCGCGGCGCCGCGCCCGCGCCCGGGTGGTTCGTCCGCGCGTCCCTCGCGCGGTCCGCGGGCCTCCAAGCCGTCGTCTTCCTCCCGTGCAACGGCGGCGTCCTCGAGCTCGGTTCCGTCGCGCCCGTCCGCGAGACTCCCGAGGCGCTGCAAGCCATCGAGGCGGCCCTCGCCGTTACGCCCGCAGCGGGTGAGGAGAGCATGAGAATCTTCGGTAAGGACCTCTCCCGCTGCGGCCGATTGTTGCCAGCGGCTGATGATCAAGCGAGTTGGGCTCCGACGCAACTTGGCCGCGGACAGACCTCTCCTGACAGGAAGAAGCAGGCCGTCGTTGATCCGAAACCTCCGGGGCCGCACAGGAGCGTGGACTTCACCAAGCAGGAACAGAACATGCAAGCCGGTGTCGAGGAGCGGAAGCCGCGGAAGCGTGGACGGAAGCCGGCGAACGGGCGGGAGGAGCCGCTGAACCACGTGGAGGCGGAGCGGCAGCGGCGGGAGAAGCTGAACCAGCGGTTCTACGCGCTGCGCGCCGTGGTCCCCAAGATCTCCAAGATGGACAAGGCGTCGCTGCTGAGCGACGCCATCGCGTACATCCGGGAGCTGGAGGACCGGCTCCGCGGCGCGCCGGCGGAGAGCCCGCCGGCCGTGGAGGTCAAAACGACGTCGCTGGACGAGGTGGCGCTGCGCGTGACCACGCCCCTGCACGCGCACCCCGCCTCCAGGGTCTTCCGCGCCGTCCGGGACGCGGAGCTCGGCGTGGTGTCGTCGGACCTGGCTGTCGCGGACGACGCCGTCACGCACACGCTGGTGCTGCGATCGACCGGACCCGAGCGGCTGACGGCGGAGGCGGTGCTCGCCGCCTTGTCACGGGGGACGGGCGGCGGTGGCACGCCCTCCCCGTGACCACCCGTGTAGGTGCTGGATGTAAGTCGTGACACAGCAATCGGCTCGTGTTTGCAACTGCCAGTCGTTAGCAGTGATAGCTACTATAGTATAGTTTCTCCTTGTGACTGCAGACCACGTGGCAAAGCACCCGAAAATGTGCACTGGCCAACGTAACGGCAGTCGGCAGTGCAAGATCAATTTTATTGGAGTAGCATTCCTTTTCCTATAGTTTTTTATACTCTGATATCATATTCCTATGTTTTGTAGAGTATACTGAATCTGTTCCAACTTCCTAGACAATTTGCAATCCGACACTGCGTGTTGTAGTTCTCGCTTACTCCCTTTGCATTAAAATATAAGCATTTTTAAATTTGATTAAAGTTAATTTTTTTAAATTTAATTATTAATAATAAAAAAATTTAAATTTTTTTATTGTATACAAATTATATTATTTAGATTTATTATGAAATAAACTTTCATATTATATAACTTTTAATATTAAATTATTTTTAATTTTTTAAATATTATTAATTAAAGTAAAAAAATTGAATTTGATCAAAATAAAAAACGCGGCCCTAACAGACGTGCATTGCGCTCGATACCTCGCTCGTGAGTCGTGTCTGCCTCATTGCCGGCAGCAGCTGGATGTGTGAACTTCCTTGTTCTTTCCATCTCCGAGGGAAGCCGAAGCCACCGTGTGGAGTTCACTTTTCAGGCCGCGTCCCGAGTCCTGACTCGTGCGTGCCGTTTACATTGACACCCGCGGCGGCGCGTCTCCTACAGTCTACACGCATCGTCAACGTCCGAAAGTTTTCTTCGTCGTGGCAGCCACCCGCGCGTGGTGGTCAACTCGAGGTCAGTCAGGCTCGTAGTACGAACTACGTGCCGCCCCGTCGCGTACGCGCCTTACCCCTAGCGGAAGCGAAACCGCGGGCTCGCCGTTGCGCCGCTTGCTGAACCTGAGATGAAGTAGAGTACATTCTCGCGTCGTTCGCGGCGAAACTTTTCGCCGGGCGCTGAGACAGCAGCCGCGCCTCGCACGGACGGGGGCGGGCGATGGACGCGCGGGTTGTGGCTGGCCGGGGCCGGGCGGCGCCGCTGTGCGGGGACCAGCTGAAAGGCGGGCGTCGGCTAGGCTTGCAAATGGGTTGAGTTAGAACGGGGTATATGGGTTGGGTTTATGATTGAGCTATAGATAGGTAGAAACGATTCTGAGTTAGAAATGGGTTGGGGCGGGTTGGTTTTCTTAAAAAACGGGTTGAAAAGGGTTACTTTAGTTAGGTTTTCCATGGGTTCTGTTTTGGTTCACTCATCTCCTATCTCCGATCTCCACCTGTGGCTCCAGCTGCTTCGCCCCCGCACCTCTGCCCTCGCACGCCACCGTCCCTCGCGCGCCGTCGCTCGCCCCGACGCGTCACCGGCTCCGTGCATCGGCCCACCTCGCGCCTTCACCCTCCCTCGAGCTCCGTCGGCGCGCCGCCTCTGCCATGGCGCACCACCGCCCGCACCGCGCCTCCACCCTCCCTCGAGCTCCTCCGGCGCGCCTCCTCTACCCTGGCGCACCGCCGACCGCCCCGACGCACTGCCGGGCCCACGCCTCCGCCATCCCTCGAGCCCCGCCGGAGCGCCACCTCTGCCCGCGCACACCGCTACCCCCTGACGCGCTGCCAAGCCCGTGCCTCCACCCTTCCTCGAGCTCCGCCACCACGCCGCCGCCCACCCCGACGCCTCCGCCGGCCCGACGCCTGTGCCCCCGCGTGCCGCCACACTGGCACACCGCCAGCCACCGCGCTCCGCCAGCCCTCACGCTCTTCCGGCCCGGCACTCCGTTGGCCCCGCACAAAATCGACATCACCAAGTGAGGATTTCTTTGCAACAGAGCGTCTGCCGGCCTTACGAGCTTGATCCTTCGTTCAACGCCTGATGATGCTGCCGCTACAGTAGCGATGCTAATACTCATTGGTGGACTTTGTACGAGAACTAGACGTCGACGTGGTAGTGAACTCATTCAGTTTTTGGCATCGAAATAAGGTAGGTTCTGGTCATATCTGTCCTAGAACAATGGGTTTGACCCATGGGTGAACCCGTTAATGGGTTGATTTGGTATGATTAAAACAAAAGAGTTGGGTTGGGTTGGGTTGGGTTGGTTAATTATTTGATTTAATGGTTTGGATTGGGTTGGGGAAATAATAATTTTTTCTTTGGTTTGGTATAGGTTGAGACCTAGCGCCGGCTAGTAAAAAAAAATTTCACGGCTCACAGATGTGCGGTCCCAGCTCTGTGACCATCAGCTGCCACGAAGGGGCCGATGGTCTGACGTGAGACGCCACCAAAAACCTTAAACAGCGAGCGTGTCCGTCCGGGAGGGTCCCGTGCGTCTCCCTGGATCGAACTGCTGTCTGCAGCCCGTCGATGGACGCGTGCCGATCGAGCTTTAACCGAAACTTCGTTCTCACCGTCAAAGATGGTGCTGCGTACTCGTCGAAATTATTTACCCCAGATAGCTGCGAGTTCGAAGAGAATACGAAGGCCCACGAATTAATTTATGGCCTGCAAAGAATTACATCACGTCAAAAACATTTCGACCTCCGAGGTTGAAACTGTATGAGCATCTCAACTTGACTATCGAAGAGTTAAGGTCACACACTGATAATTTGTTTCATAATTTGTTTCAGTGTCAACAGAAGCCAGACGATCAACTTAAGCGACAACCGAAGTCTCTCTTAATGGAAGGTCAGCATATTCTGTAGACGTCAAGTTTGTAACTCTGAACTAAACCGATATCAGAGATCTTTAGACAAGACAAATTAGTTTCAAATTATTTCACTGTAATCACATCTACTCACGCGTGCTAAGATTTTAGCTCGAGTCAAAACTCGTCCATTATTGTACTCGTATTTTTGAGTTCATATGATTTAATCTCTCACTCTCATTGATATAAAATGTTACACTTCGTCGACGATCCAAACCAGATTAAACCTCGAGTCTTTTGTAGATTAAACCATTTCAAATACGAAGAGCACATCATTCTCTCTTCGATTATGTAAATTTTACTAGGTCAGTAGTTAGAACAACAACAATACTGTACTCTCGTATATACATGACGAGCTACAGAAAACCACGAGCGGTGTGAGTAAACACTGGCGCGCACGTACATAACGAATCGGCGATGGCGCTTGCAGGACACGGCACACGTGACAGTTAGGCAAGCTGTCTGTCACTCACGGCCGACTCGTGCACGTTACTCCACAATCAAAGCAGGTGCCAACGCACAGCGGTAGTGCGGGGGCGACCTACTACTCGCGATACATGCTCCCTTGTCTCCGAAAACTGCCATGCATGCCGAACGGCCATCATGTACCTTGGCATCTTGCGCGAGAGAGCTGGCTCGCGTGCGGCCGCCGCCGGATGCTCCGCAGAGCTGAGTGTGCATCAATCACGGATCTAGAATCTGTAGGAAGAGCATTGGATTGGTCCTTCTCTCTTGTTGGTTGCTCGAGCAACCACCTTTGTACAGTGTGCCAACTACTGCGCCCCAGTGTCCAGATGTCCGTAAGCACGTCAGTCGCGTGATAAATTAAGGAGATGATGAAGAGCCGAGCCAGGCGATGCGATCAGCAGATCCGCAGTTAGTACTACAGAACACCAATAATTGGTTCTCGTGTGCCTGACTATGATAGCGGCAACGATTTTAGGTGGCACAGTGAACGGTGGTCGCGTCGGCACCTAAAGATCGATACTCCGCACGCTGCAAATGTACCCCGTTGTTTAAGGATAAGCGGTCCCTGACCCTGGCAGAATAATTTAGGGATCGGTGTTGCATATGCAGCGCATGCGATTTCCGTCTGGAATCTCCGTTCAGTTGGTATGTCGCGCGGAAGAGTACTGGAGTTTGCTGGTGTCACGGTTGTCCACCAGAAAAGCTGTAGTGCTGATGAACTTGCATAGTAACATGTTCAAAAATGTTCTTCCTTGGCAGCCATTTCCATTCCCACGCTGCAACTGAAGATTCAGGCGATGCAAAGGATGGAGAGGAAGACTAGAGGCGTGCACGTGAACCTAAACTGGAAACTGAAGGGATGCTTGCTTAATTGCTTCTGCTATTTTTTTAATATGTGGCCCTTACCGCTGCCTTCGTCAGCGGATTATTTTAACCCTCGGCGTCCTTATTCAATACTCCTACTGACAGTAGTGTTAGACGTGCATTCCTTGCGGCTGAAGTTACGTCTGACGCCAAGTCTCACACTATGACGCGCACTCGTCTCAACGGCTGGCCCAGGCACTGGATGGCCTTCATTGTAGGCTATTCTCGAGGCACTACTTGTAAAATTCAGTTGCTTCGCGAACGCATGGCCATCCCTTGTGTCTTTGTACCAGCTATATAAACCACACATGAATCAATACAAAGCAGTGCCTGAACTTACATGGTATCAGTTAGCTTGTGATCTGATTTTTGTCGTTATGAGTGCGACTCCCACCTCCACTGCTTCCGCCACCGGCTCTACCTCCTCGCCAGCGGTCACCTCCACAGACTCCTCTCTCTCAGGGCAATCTACAGCGTCAACATCAAAGCCATGGTGCCTTACACACATGATCTCAGGGCACACAACTACACCAAATGGCGCCGCCTGTTCCTTCTTGGCCTCGGTCGCTTCCACCTGCAGCCTTATTTTCTCACCGCTGCATCTTCTTCCGGCGACGCTGACTGGCTTCAGCAGGACATCACTGTTCTCCAGTGGATCTATAGCACCATCTTTGAAGAACTCTATGAATTGGCGATGGACAAGGTCGATCCCACTGCACACAGCATCTGGACCTTTCTCCAGAATCTCTTCTCTACCAACAAACCAAGCCGTGCGGTTCATCTCGAAGCTGAGTTCCACGCGCTCAGCCAAGGTGAATTGTCTGCCTCCGATTATTGTCACAAATTGCAGATTCTCGCCAATGCGCTTGTTGACTGCAATCAACCAGTTGCTGAACGCACTCTTATCCATCAGATAATCCGTGGTCTCAATCCAAAGTTCGCCGTTCTAAAGACGGTTCTTCCTCTTCTGCTGAGTTTTCTCAGCTTTCTTCAGGCACGCGAGTGTCTGATCGCCGAGGAAGAATCCCAGAAGAACACCATCAGGATGGCCACTGAGGCGGCACTCGTTGCCGCTGGATCTTCGTCGACTCCGATCGCCCCTGAGCCTCTACCCCGCTTCGACTCTGAAGATCGCGTCACCTTCACCACCAATGATCGTGGAGGCGGTCGTGGAAATCGCGGTGGTCGTGGCGGGCACCACAGAGGTGCCGGTCGTAACGGTGGCCGTGCTCCTCAGCACTCTCATGGTAACCCTCAGTGGCTGCCGCTCTACGCACCTTGGGGTGGACCCTGGCGTGCACCCTGGACCGGCTCCTCTGGACCCGGCGTTCTGTGTGTGAGACCTCCTCCTCCTGTTCCTGGACATGCCTACACCGTGCTCCAGCAACCACCACCTCCGGTTGCCCCTGCTGCTCCTACTTCCTGGAACACGGATAGCTTCATCAACTCACTTCATGCGGCCACCGTACAGCAACCATCCTCCGACCACCGTACAGCAACCGTCCTCCGACTGGTACATGGACACGGCTGCCACTTCTCACGTGACCCGCGACAACGGTAACTTGCCCACTTATCGCGCTTCGTCTCTGCCTAATTCCTCTAATATATTGTTGGCAATGGATCTTTGATGCCTATTTTCGGCACTGGTGACTCTTCTTTTTCCACATCTAATTTTCTTTTTCGCCTACTTGATGTTTTGCATACACCTAATCTCATTAAGAATCTGGTCTCGGTACGTAAGTTTACTCGTGATTACTCTTGTACTGTGGAATTTGATCCCTTTGGCTTTTCCGTGAAGGATCTCTACACTCGGAGAGAAATTGATCAAACAGTGATGGTGATCTCTACCCTCTCGTCGACTCTGGCTTGAATAAAGTTCCTGTGGCATTGGCAGCCTACTCGACCTCTTCGAACTTCTGGCATCGTCGACTTGAGCATCCTGGCCGTCACTCTATCATTGCTTTAAAAGAGTTTTTACCTTGTGATGCAAATAAGAATTGTCATAGTGTGTGTGACACATGCCAGTTGGGCAAACACACTAGACCTCCTTTTCCTACTTCGCATCATGTTTCTTATTTTCCTTTTCAAATCATTGTGATCTTTGGACTTCACCTATTGCGAGTTTATATGGCTATCAATATTAACTAGTGATTCATGATGATTTCTCGCATTATACATGGACTTTTCCATTGCGTCACAAGTCCGAAACAGCCACTATTTTGATGAATTTTTATGCTTTTGTTCTCAACCAATTTCATCTGTCTATTCAGTGCGTTCAATGTGATAATGGGAAGGAATTTGACAATCAAATTCTGCGGCACTTCCTATCATCACACGGCGTTACTTTTCGCTTTTTTTGCCCATATACTTCCCCATAAAACGGCCGCGCCGAACATTGCATTCGCTCTCTCAATGATATCGTTCACACCATTCTTTTCCAAGCGCATATGCCATCGACATACTGGGTTGAGGCTCTCAGTACAGCTACTTATCTGCTAAACAGGCGTCCCTGTAAACCTCTCTCTCTTCTCACGCCTTATCAAGCACTTTTTCGCGAGCCACCTCAATATGATCATCTTAGGGTTTTTGGGTGTTTGTGCTATCCAAATATCACTGCCATTGCCCCTAATAAACTCTCTCCGCGTTCTACACTGTGTGTGTTCTTGGTTATCCAGATAACCATAAGGGTTACAGATGTCTTACTCTTGACACTAAGAAAATTATTGTCTCTAGGCATATGATATTTGATGAGGCAAATTTTCCTTTTTCTCGCATCACAGATCCACCCACACCATCACCCTCCACACCGGATCCAACGCCATCATCTCCGGAACTCGTGCCTGTCCCAGTTGCTCCTGCCGCACGAACCTCGTGCATCGCTGATCCCCGCGCCGATTTCGCCTGCCCCACTCCGCGCTCTCCAGCTGTCATGCGCTCGTCCCCCCCCTCCCCCCCCGCCATCGCCAGCGAATTCTGCTACGCTCACACCTTCTTCTGCACACACAAGCACCAATTCTTCACCGTTAACCTCTTCTGATCAGATCACCAATACACATCCTATGCAAACTCGAGCCAAAGATGGGATTTTTCAGCCCAAACAAATATTTAATCTTGCTGCCACGTCCTCTATTTCTCCCTTTCCTAATTCCTATCGTGTTGCTCTCACAGATCCAAATTGGTATAACGCTATGTTAGAGGAATATAATGCATTGATGAAAAACGAAATGTGGTGTCTTGTTTCTAAGCCTGCAGGTCACAACATCGTCACCGAGAAGTGGATTTCTCGCTACGAGGCACGGTGGGTGGTCCATGGATGTTCTCAACAGGAAGGTATTGACTTCGCCGAGACATTCAGCCCTGTCATCAAGCCGGCAACCATATGCATCATACTGAGCATTGCTACTGCTGAACAATGGCCTATACATCAGCTGGACGTGCAGAATGCCTTCCTACACCGTAATCTCTCTGAAACCGTCTTACTGCCAACAACCTTCGGGTTTTGTTCATCCTGATTTTCCCTCGCATGTTTGCAAGTTGAATAAATCTCTCTATGGCTTCAAACAGGCACCACGCATGTGGTTCCTACACTTTACATCTTTTCTTCAGGCCATGGGATTTTGTCCTTCTCGAGCAGATTCTTCGCTCTTTATTTTGAAGACCGGGGCTGATGTGGCATATCTACTTCTTTACGTTGATGAGATTATTCTTACAGCAAATTCTTCCTCTCTCTTACAATCACTGATCGCTCGTCTCAGTGGTGAATTTGCCATGACTGATCTCGGTCATCTTGAACACTTTCTCGGCATTTCTGTTACATGCAACAAGGCCGGTCTTTTTCTCTCACAACAGCAGTATGCCCTTGATCTCTTAACCAAAGCCAATATGGCCAACTGCAATCCATGCTCCACCACACTTCCTCTAAACTCTCAGCTGCTACTGGTCAAGCTCTCTCCAACCCAACTGAATACCGGAGTCTGGCCAGTGCCCTCCAATACCTCACGCTCACCCGTCCAGATTAAGCTATGCCGTCCAACAAATTTGTCTCTTCATGCATGATCCCAGAGAACCTCATTTCCAGCAGCTCAAGCACATTCTTCGCTATGTTCGCGGCACAATCCATTATGGTCTTCAGTTGTACCGATCAAATGCACATGAATTGATGGCATATTCAGATGCCGACTAGGCCGGTTGCCTAGATACTAGAAGATCAACATCTGGTTATTGTGTGTTCTTAGGTGATAATTTTATATCCTAGTCATCTAAACGGCAGATGACAGTTTCTAGATCAAGTGCAGAAGCTGAATACCGTGGTGTTGCTAATGCTATTGCCGAATGTTGTTGGATTCGTCAACTTTTGGAGGAAATTCATCGCTCACCTAAACGTGCTACTGTTGTTTATTGTAACAACGTCAATGCTATATATATGTCTTCTAATCCTGTGCAACACCAAAAAACTAAACACATTGAGATCGGCTTGCATTTTGTCAGAGATCAGGTGTCTCTTGGAGCACTGAAGGTTCTACATGTTCCTTCTTCAACACAATATGCGGATATTTTTACAAAGGACCTGCCGTCATATTTGTTCAGAGAATTTTGATCCAGCTTGCATGTTCACCCGCCTTCAGATTGAGAGGGGCCGTTAAACGTGCATTTGTTGCGGCTGAAGTTGCCTCTGACGCCTAAGTCTCACGTCATCATGCGCACTCCACTTGCTTCACGAAGGTATGGCCATTTCCTGTGTCTTTGTACCGACTATATAAGTCACACATGAATAAACAGTATCTAAACTTACTAGCATCAATTATTTCGCATGATCACAATTCTCCGGTGCCCATACGCAACTAATCGATGGTTGTTTGTTTGTTTCCGTGAGATACCCCTTGTGGTCAAGGATGCGGTTCAAATCGAGGCGAAAAGAGATGATTCCGTCCTCTGCGCTAGGAGCCATAGGGGTCCTAGGCTACAGAACGGGAAGAGACGTGGAACACGTGCGCTGGGCAAGAGCTTGCATTCACCTGCTACAGCCATCGAGTGTTGATGAATGTAGCGTGCAGAAATATATTTGATCCCTTTCAAACAGTGGCGGAGCTAGCGATAGACGTCACGGTGGGCCGCGTAACGAAAAAATAGCTGAGGCCGCACACTTTCGCTCTACAGTGCTAAAATAGCTGTTTTCAAATACAAGTGGGCCGAGACCCACCTGTCCACCCACTGACTCCGCCTATGCTTTCAAATCTGTTAACTTTTTTTATAACTAAATATGTCATTTTTAGTTACCAGAACGTCAGCTTTCAGAAGGCAGCAGTACTCAATTTTTTTTCTCACTCTGAGGTCAGAGATGCAGATCTTCTATATTAGTCTAAGTGCATTAAAAGCCACTGTCCGGAGCCGGAGGACGTCCAGCACCGTCGCCTCGACCTTCTTCGTCTCCTCGTCCATTGCCGACGTCGCTCCGCCTCCATCAGTCGACGGGGCTTTTCCTTCCCCACTGCAGCCCGGCTCCGCTGCGCGGTGCGTCACGCGTTCGTGGGGCAGAAAGAAAAGGCAACGACTATGGGCTGCGGGCGGGCCGTCCGGTGCGAGGAGCCAGGCCCATGCAGGCTCGATCCTTCTTGTCCCTGTATTGGGCCGGGCCTTTTGATAAACAGCTTTAACGGTCGATATGATTGGCGAGTGGTTGCACTCGGTGTCAGCTGAAGTCCAATCCCGAAAAAAAATGTTGCAGTCTCCATAAATTTAGTGCCTCCACGGTTCCACCGCTCGTGTTCACGTGTGACCAGTGTCAAGGTTATCGTTCGTATTTTGGAACCTGTTTGACCTGAAAATCGGGGATAAACTTTCTTCAGATGTAAGGTCTGATTTGGGACCTCAATTTTATTCAGATGTCAGGTTGGCAACACCAGAATGTTTATCTTTGCAAAGATGTTTTTGGTTTGAATACCTAGGGCTCTTTTGAAACGTGAGAATATAAGTACTACCTTCGTCCTTAAATATAAGCAGCAAAAGTTAATTTTTTTAACTTTAATTATTAATAATATAAAATATTTTATTATATATAGATTATGTTACTTAGATTCTTCGTAAAACATATTTTTATAATATGTAATTTTTTATATTAAAAATTATTTAAATTTATAAATATTATTAGTCAAGTTTGACTTTGAATAAACTTAAAAAATATTTATATTTGGGGACGGATGGAGTATGAATTGTATACATAAATTTCATAGCAATCAGTTTGTGGTAAAACGTAGGTTTTAGTAACTTTTTCTACAACCCTGCATAATTGTGCGAAGGGGAAAATAGAGGAAAGGGACCTCTTTGTTATGGCGTGGATATTCCTCTTGAACTCGTGATGCGTAGAAATATTAGCTTCACTTGGGAGCTGTCTGATACGCCTTGCGTGCACATGAATTCGAAAAGTCTGATACGCGCTGCTGAAAAATCGATGGCTTGGAAGCGAAACATTGGACAAGGTGGAAGTAACAATGTTGCCGATCTCACTCTTGCCAGACGTGCGGGACACCTCCTTCCTCGTTGGCTCGGTATAAAACGGAACTCATACACTACGACGACGATTAATCGAGGAACCAACCGGTACTCGTGACATGTCCATAGGCAGCAAGCCGGCGGGAGCCGACGGCGGCGGTGCCGCACGGCAGCCGAAGCCGTCTTCTCCCGGTAGCTTCCGCTTCGAGCGCGTCTTGTCCGGGCTGGGCGCCGGACCGTTCGTGGACGTCGAGCCCGACAAGGTCAAGGACGAGATCCGGAGATGGGCCAAGAAGGTGGCATCTCTGCTGCGCCAACTCAGCTTCGGAACCTGGCCGGAGAAAGCCGATGGCTCGCCGGAGCCCAAGGAAGCAAGCGATGATACACCAGCCCGCTGATATAGCTCAACGGAAGATTACTTCATGGCAGCAACCACGTCACGTCTCTGCCATGGTGCCATGGTGCTGCGGTCAACGGAGCAAAGGTGTTAGTAACATACGAATTTTCATTAGATTAATCTCCATCCATCCATTCATTCATTCAAGTTGAAATGGTGCGACGCAGCCCTGTTAGAGAACCAGTTCTTACCTAGTTCTGTCAAAAACACGATAAACTTTCGCTGCAAGGAACATGTGAAAAAGAATAAACAGCACCGGTATATTCTATTGTAATCCTGTTGTTTGTTCCACAAAGGCTTTGCACACGTTCGTTTTGTCAGCTATGATGCTATGCACACGTTCGTTTTGTCAGCTATGATGCTATGCACACACGTTCTGTCTTTTCGGTTCAACTCCATAGGTCACCAGAATTAGAACGAAAAGCATCCACATTCTTACACTGATGGGCAGCATGTTCTATTCATTTGCTAGTGGGTTAGGCACTAGGCAGCGATATCTACACAGTTAGCAGCATCAAAGATGTTACATCCCTACAATTTCTATTTTCTACTACTTTTGTACTACGCAAACACCGCTACAAAACTAGTATTGCAATCCAGACTGCGCGACTTGTTTCAATCCAACTGTGCATCCAGTTTAGAGATACTCCTCAAAAGTTGTTTGGAGCAGACAGTTTGTGCCTGAGCTACATATCGCACACGATTTGCTTTCACCCACGCAGGCTCCTATAATTGACAAAAGAAAACCAAGAAACCACTAAGGTGCTTTAGTTATAATGGAATCAGTAGAGCTGCAGAGAAGCAGAAAATAAAAGACTTATTCACCTCAGGCACGAAGTGTGAGAAACCAAACTTGATTAAGAGGAGCACATGCTCCACCACAAGGATTGCTGCGAGTCCTGGCTCAATCCTCCATTTGCCCTCCTCGTCATAAAGACAAACAAGAAGCAAGCAGTTGGTGCATATCGCCATCACAACCAAGAACTGAAAGTAAAACACCGATGTGAACATCAAGCCATGCATTTGTACCCAGTTGGAGTCAAATTAACAGCTTGCAAACCTGGAATATGTTCAACCATGCTCCAATTGTAGCTGCAGCGCGGGGAATAGGCCGTTTTAACATGACCAACAACTTCAATGCATCTGCTCTTATTTCAGTAACATTGTTCTGCAGTGAAAGCAGTTCAAAATCTTAATAGACACAGTTAAAGCAAAAATCTAAGAGTGGAGGGGACTATAAACAGCCCACATACCAGAGCTGCAAAGCAGAAAATCAATGGAAATGCACAGGCAAACATCATGATCATTCCAAACTGTAGAGTTAGCTCGAGAAAATCTGTAACAGATTCAATATTGTAAGCACAAATTCCACCGGTTCTTTTCAGAATGCAAATCCCATGACTGAACAATCAGCAGCACTTGTAACTTACCATCAAATAAACCATCTTCAAGTTCTTCTCCAATGCTTGCAGTATAAGCAGGTTTTAAATATTCTTTCTCCACTCTTGTTGATAACCGGACTGACTTTGCAGCTGGAGATTCTTTCTCATGTTTTTTCTTGCTACAAGATGGGAGAAATTCATATATCCCTCTATTGATTTTTGAATAAGAAATATGACAGGGTTTGTATAGAACTTACTGAACAGCTATGTACTTTTTATAGCTGTACTTGAGGTAAGGAATGGAATTCTCAATCAGATTTTCTAACAGCTAAAAACAGAAAATATGTCATCAGTCGGAAAGTATGGCACTGTCATATCCAACACTAAAGTTACCAAGCAGACATACCTGGGACACAATGAGACGCTGGATGAGAACTTGCCGTAGGGCCAGTATATCACGATACAGAGAAGCATGATAAAACAACCCAATATATGACTGCATAAAGTAAAGGCCAAACACCTGGATTTCAAAATAAGGAGTGAGAAGCCTAATAACTTCAGGAAGTGAAAAAACATCTTTCCTATGTAATAGTAGTTACCTTGTAAACCAAGCTAGCAGAACTAGACTCTTCTCCTTGGTTGTTCTCATGCTTTATCAAAATGACAGAAACCTTGCCTCCAATTCTGGTGTAATACTGAATTGCCACAAGATATACTGCAGTCAACAAATACCTGTATGAGGGAACATCAATCAGAATAAAATAACACCAATTTAACTATAACCAAAATGGCGGCATAAAAAAAAGGGAAACTGACATAGATAATTAGGAAAATAGCAGGCAGAACAATTGCAACAGTCTTATCATAATGAATCACAGATTTAAAAATTTACACACTTACCTCAGCACCTCATGTTCTGTAATCTCATATAGATGAGCATAAGCCAATTCAAATGGCAGCTGAAGACAAATTATAGCCAATACAATCATAGTGTTGTTTCTAATTTTAAGGAAAACACCAAACCACTCATTCCTTTGTAACTTCCTTTTCTCGGCAGAGACATCATCAAACTTTTTTCCCTCAATAGTCTGCGAATCTCTCCGAGAATCACTCAACATGTCAAGGTCATTGCCCAAATTTTTGTATTCAGAGATTGAATAATTAATACCCCATCTGTCCATAGTAAATAGGAAACAGAATAGCTGTAAGCAAGAAATTGTTAGTTTGAAATTTACAGTTCAAAATAAATCACACATCCTACCTAGCAAGAAGCGCCGAATTCTTGCGTTTCCAAAATTGCAAAAAGAAGACAGCCCAAGAAATAACAAAGATAAAGAAAGCAGGAAGAACCAACCACTGCAATGACCTGACATCCAATTGAAGAGAATATAATGCAAAAGTTAGCGCAGATAGCTAACTACTAGTTTTAGTATATTTCAAAAAGGAGCAAAAAGCAGAATGCATACCCAAAATCTATAAGTTGAGTTGCCAGTCCGAATACAGCCGGGAAGAAAAGCCAACGTGTATACATCCCTAGGAAAGCAAAGTATGTTGCAATCTACAATTCAAATTGGAAGAAACACAGTTGTTTCAGAAAGAATGGAACATTAACTAAGTAAGTTAGGCTTGGTATGTTTGAAACACAGTTTTACCTTCGTTCCGAAATAGGAATAGATCTCATCAATAGGTTGCCATGTGAAGTCAAGCCAGTTTAGTGCCCAATTTCTCAGGAGTTGCTTCCTTCTAATTTCATCTGCAAAAAATGTGTCAGCAGGTTGATGCTCATAACTTGTGAAATAAAAGTTGAATTACATCAATGTACCATGCAAAGGGAATACAAGCTTTACAACTCCTTCAGCTTCCAGCCTGGACAGCAGTGACTCGTTTTGATTCCAGTGAAACTCCTTTTCATCAAATTTAAGAGCCACCGGAGAATCTGTTTTGTTCACCTGCATAACTCAAATCCCACTGAATATCACGAAGGGTATTAAGGATAACAATATGACATAAGGCCTAACACCTTATATGCTATGTTCAGAGCAATAAATATTAAGCAAGAAACAACGAATCAAAATTCACTGATCTCTCAAACTAGGCACAAGGAATGAAACAAAAATGCATTGGAAAGAGCATCACATTATACATTTCGTCAATGGGTTTAGTTTTAAAAGCAGTTCACTTAAACAGAACTATCGAATTGCTTCCATGGTATAAATAAAGAAAAAGGGTGCCTCATTCAATGGGCATAACTGAACTCATTGAAATATGGCTGGCAGAACCAAGCACTTTGTAATTTGGGAGGACAAATATACACTTACAATTCCATAAATCATGTAGCGGAAGCAGCAATACCGCTCTCTCCAACTGAATAGTGACCCATCCGGCTGTGTGACGAAGGCTGCGACCTGGTCCCATTCAAACTGCAGTTCCATTCCTAGTGCCGAAATTGACAGAACATTAGCGCACCGCTCACCCCCAATTTCCCCAATTCAACTTCAACAGGCTCCGAGTGGAGTAGTTCAATTACCAATATAGGTCAGCTTCTTCATCCGCATCTCAGCAGCGGCCCGTCCCAGCGTTCCCATTGGCGCAGCCAGCTAAATTCAAACAGCAAGCCCGCAACCATTAGCAACTGAAACAACAAGCCGCATGCGTTTCAGAAATTCCAGAAGGGAATCAAATGCTGTGTGTTCCGAACCGCCGCCGCGGCCCGGACTCAGAGCCACACCACAAATTCGATTCTAACAGCAGCAACACGGCCACATACCTTGATGAACTCGGCGGGGACGCCGCGGACGCGGTCGACGAGCAGCCCGGCGCCCTCGAGCTCCCGCACCAGGCGCGCCACGCAGTCCTCTGCGCCGACGCCGCCGTCCCCTCCTCCTGCCGCAGCGCGGGAGAGCTTGGGCACCACGACGCCCACCTCGAACCCCGTGGCCTCCTCCACCGCCCGCTCGCCTCCTTCTCCCATCCCCGCCCCCACCGGATCAGACGCGGACGCGGGCGGCGGCTGATGCTAGGAGCCTAGAAGGCGATCCGCATGGGCGGATGCTGGAAAGTGGAATGCGACCGGGCGGGCGACGAGGGAGTAAACAAAA
>BCLH01000554.1:0-41584 GCA_001602315.1 Zoysia pacifica | reverse complement strand
GGGGGGGGGGGGGGGGGGGGGGTGGTAACGGATTAAGGAGGACGTGCCGGCATTAATTAATCAATTTGAAAAACTGCATAAATTACGAATCGGCGCGTCGATTAGAGGGCTCGTCTTCGTTAGATTTTCTCGCGTTCGAGAGCTGTGGCTGAGTTGGACAGACGGTGCGGGCGTGGAGAGTGTTCTGGTCGCGGAAGGTCTAATCTTGCGGCGGGGCCCGGTTGTCGGTCCACATGGCACGTGAATAAAGGCGTCGCCAGCCTCGCGACGGGCAACGTGGGATGGGCGCTTTCGCCTCGGCCTGTCCGCGGGCCGGCGTGCTCGGCTCTCGCCATCTGGGCTGGTTCGGGACGGGTTGCGGTCCGTGTTAGGCCTTGTTCTTTTCTTCCAGAACGGCCCGGAACACGGCCTGTTCCAGGCTGAATGACGTGGCCCGGATCAAAAACCGGTCTAACCAGGATTGTACGATCGGTTAAAGCTAGGCCCGGATGGAATCCGGCCTGGAATGTTCATTCCGTGCGTGTTTCGGCCCGGATTGAAGCCACACCTTGTCACGTCCGAAACCAATCCCCACCGACGCGAGGCGAGGCGGCGGCTCCAGGCGACGTCTCCACGGCTGGCGGCTCCAGGCGACCGCTAGGAGAGGCGACGTTGGCGACACGGCCACTCGACGTCCTCCACCTCGAGTGTGCTTCTCTCCTTTAACGCTCTCCTCTTCCTTCTCGGCTGGCCGTTCTTGGATCTTGATGTGAACTGATGTTGGGAAGCAGCGGCAGCACGGACTTGCTCTGCTCGGCACCCCTGCTGCCCTGCTCGCTGCTACTGCTCTTGGCCCAACGGTGGGTCGCTGCCTTGGAAGCTCCAGGGTAGAGGAAGGCACGAGCCAATGATGCGCACTCCATGGTGGTTTGCACGTTTCGGTTCGGATTGGGTGCTGGCGCGGCGTATCCCATGACGTTGACTCACGCTGCATTGGGAAGGTTGGATCTTTGTGGTGCTCAGTGCTATGGGTGTTGCAAGTGCTTTGTCATAGCTGCCAAAAGATCCACGGCAAGCATTTTGGATGGCGTGTGCTCAAGTCTGCGAGTCATGAGCTGAAGCAATCGTTGGATTGCTTATGCATTATAGGTCATGTTTAGAACGTGCAATACTTATTGTTCTGAAAGTAGCAGCACTACATCGTTATTCCTTTTCTTTTTTGTACTTGTTTACTATTCAGTACACAGGTACTGCTTTTAAATTTTTGTATTGTTTCATGATTAGAATCTACTATTGACATTTCATTTTGTGTTTGGTGGGATTAGGATCATTCTGTTAAATACCGAGTTCTGTTATTGTTTTGGTTTTCCATGACTTGATTAAGATTTCATTAAAAATATTAAAATTCAAATATCTGTTTTTGGTGAATGCTTACTGTCTATAAATTTTTTCTTCGGTTTAGTGAAAAGGGTAAAAATAGCTATGTTTCTCTGAATATTGGCGCTCTCTAAATGCTCTAGTTCAGAGAACTAGAACATTGAACATGAGGATCTCTTATCAAGAATCTGCACTGGTCGTTCAGTGTATAGGTCTTTAGAGTATTTCAGCTTATTCTATATAGAAATTACTCTGATCAAGCTACTTGCTTGTGATTCTAATCTAAAATGTTACACACCTATTCTGAAATTACATCTTGTTCGTTGTACTGGTTGCTCGCTGTATAGTTTGTGAACTTTCAGCATATTCTGCTAGTAAGAATTCTGATTGATTCTGATCTAGCTGTTACAATCAATTCTCTCCAAGTTCTATTGCTGCTTATCTAAAATATTACAAACCATTGCATATGGTACCACGATGTGAAATCTTATTTCTTTTTACTCGTGTAAAATGTTGTCCGCTCTAAAATGGAATGCATTTGAGTCTTTAGATTAACACATGACCTCTTTTTATGATTTACGGTTTGCTGGAGGTTTCCGACAACGGTGTTGAGGGAAGAATAGTGTGCAGAACCATCTGATTGGTAAGAGACTCTAAAATGAATTGGGAATAAAGTGTTCTTTCTCTCTTTTTTAGCTCGCTGACAACCTGGTAAAATCAGATTCGGACGACGATGGCACTGCTAGTTTGAGAACTTTGTTCTTTTAATTAATGTCACCGTTGACTTTTAAATTTAACATTGATCATTCATCTTATTCAATTTTTTTATAAATTTTATATATTTTGATATAATTTGATTTATCATTAGAATTATTTGAATCTCAATTTAAAATTTTACACATTCGTGCAATTTCTTAAATTTTTTAGAATAAGACGAATGGTCAAAAGTTAAATTTCAAAGTCAACAGCGATATCAATTAAAGAACAGAGGGAGTATATGCTCTAAGACAAGGATTTAATTAGTTGATATAGTCCTGACCAGCAGGATTAATTCCTTGCTTGCCGAATAGTTATTTATTTGTTAGAGGAATGATTCCATGAGTGGATTCTTGCCAGACATGGATCGAGTGACAGACCAGGATCCACTCGATCCTGGTCTGGCTTGGTTCGTTCCGGTGGTGTTTTGGTTCCTATGGAACGGAACCAGCCCTTAGTCCGGCCGAACGCCTTTCGATGTGACGTGTTCCTGTTCCGCGCGCCTTTGAGTCGCAAGTTTGTCGTATCGATGGTACTCATAGTCATAGCTGGATCAACAACACTACACTCACCGAAGTGACTTCCCCTTATTCAGACCACGTTGTAAACAAGATGACTCACGCGTGTGCCGTCAATCGGTCGAAGAGTGGGTCAGCCAACCGCGACACGGGTGGTACAGCGCCGCTGATTCGCGCATGATCACTTGTAGCACCACTCGAACGGCCTCTTGGTCTTCTGCTGCGCCGCCATTCCGCCGCTGCCGCCGCCGTAGACGAGGGACCGGTACGCGGAGCGCCCGCGCTCGGTGACCGCATCGCAGACAGTCTCCGGCCGCAGCGCCGCGACGTAGAGGCCCAGCGCGTCGACGTGCCAGCTGCTCCGGCCCGTGAATCCGACCACCACGCCGCCGTCCATCCGGTACGCGAACGGCGTGCCCCGGTCGTCGTGGCCGAACGGGCCGTGCACACGCCCGCGGCTCGTCGTGAGCGTCAGCGACCGGAGCACCGGCAGCGACCCGCCGCGCGCCTCGCAGTAGCTGCCGCTCACGCCCGTCACGAACTCGTACGGGAAGTCCAGCTCGATCTGCAACCATCACGTACTCACGAACAAATATCACATGCTGTGTGGATCGCATCGGTGCGAGACTTGGCGCGGCGGCGTGTGTGTGTGTGTGTGTGTGTGTGTACCTTCTCGGAGCGGCTGCGGCTGGTGCCACCGCCGTGCTTCTCGCCGAAGACCGAGCGTCCGTTCCGGTCGACGTACTCCACCGTCATGGACTCCAGGAACTGCCCGTAGGCGACGGTGATGCTCCGGACGCCGCGGTGCGGGCCGTCGTCCCACGGGCTGCCGCCGCGGCCGCCCCACGGCCCGACCCGGATCACCTTGCTCGACGCCACCATCCGTCGCTGCTGATGCTGAGCCGCGGGTTGCTGGAGGAAACCACCGAAAAACACAATGCTCACGGCGTTCAGAAACGCGGGTCCATGGCGCTATACATCTGAATATAAGCATGCGAATTAATCAACCTTACCATGATTGATAGCCTGTCACCTGAGAGTGAAATTAGGATTCTTCAGAGCGAAGTGCGCAGAGCTGTAGAGGCAACGTTTCTGCTAGCTGGTCGAACAAGCAAGGCACTTAAATACTGGAGACTGTGCAAGTCTCAAACCGAGCTAATGGTTAACAGGGGCAGTTAAGCTAGTGAGTGGTGGAGGAACTGGATGCTCTGATCGAGCGAGCATCACGTTGAGCGTCGATGCGACTTCAGCAGTAGTGTTCTTGTTTTTCACGCACGGATGACCTGAAACTTTTCAGCGCCAGATGTTTGAAATAATTAAGGTAAACATCCAAAGAACATATCATTGTTGATGAGACAGTCTGGAGCTGGCCATCGAATACGATACCAATTGGTCGAGTCGAGTGAGCGGATGCGAACCTGTGGCATGTTAGGTTGTTAGGCAGAACCGCATGTTTTTTGGCGTGGACATATGGACCTCTGTGCTTTTCTCGGTGCCAAACCTTCTCCCCGTCTGAACTTCTGATAGATGATACGGTGCTTTTCTTAAACAATCTAAACTCGTCGAGATTCTTGGAGTATCTTTATTACTTACCGGCAGTGCGCACAATGACAAGCACTCCCAGTAGACGACATAGGATGGCTACAGGCTACAGCTCCAATCACCAGCGCCAGAAAAAACAGAGGATGATGGATACGGAGTAGGAATAATGTTTTTCAGTAACCTCACAGTCCTCCCTGCATCTGCATGGTTCACCACACTGATCCAAATCGCGGTGGTTTTACAGTGACTGAACAAGTCGTCAAGAACAAAATGCTTGCCTTCTCAGATAGTACGGAGTTCTTAAGAAAAACTGGTGTTCCATGATGTTTCGTTCGTTGAGCTTGTGTTCAACTTAGAATAGTCTCCTAATCATCGAGGCCTCGACTAGTTTCGACAGCAAGAGAGTTAGCGATCGGCCAAGAGATGCGTACGGTAGCGACAGCTACAGCCCTTGAGATGGGAGAGCGTCGTCGCCGACCGACCTGTCTTCCGTCGTCTTCGTGCACGCTCTGGCGAGGATCGAAGGGAAAAGGGTAGGCTTGCGAAGTTTTGTTAAGAAATTTAGATCGACATGAAATTTTTTCCCTTTTTTACAATTTTTCTGTGAAATTGAAATAATTATCGTGAAATTTATAGAGCCTTTAACAGCGCTACTCGTATGCTCTTGTACACTGCATCTCTAAGTGTCGTGTATTAAGTAGCGCTTTGTACCATTCGGACCGCGCTCATGCAGCAGGTGCAGCTAGGTGATTCAGTGCCTACCGGTCGTTGATCGTGAGCTGTCTCGGCCAGGCCAGCCAGAGTGTCCACGTGGTGGTTGCAGCGTCCGATTAGTTCTTCATCAGCTATAATAACAGGCGCCGTTGATCGTCTCTCCAATACACACACACCGCGAGTACAGTCCTAGCTATAGCTTGGCTTCTTGCTCTCTACCGTTGCACAGAACCAGGCAGCTTCCGCAGCTTACTCTCTCGCCGCGAGCACCATGGCGTCCAGCAAGGTCTTCCGCACCGTCGTCGTCGCCGCCGTCGCCTTGTCCTCCCTCGCCGGCGTCGCGCTGGCTGCCGATGAGCCCGCGCCGAGCCCGACGTCCGGTGCCGCCGCGGTCTCCTCCTCGCTCGTCGCCGCCGTCCTCTGCCCTGCCGTGGCCCTCATCTTCGGCGGCCTGCGCCACTAATAATATGTTGATAACTTGAGACCACGGCGTGTTACATCACCGAGTTGTTTAGGGTCCAGACCATGGATTTCTTGCGTGATCTCTTCTGCGTAATGTGCCTTAGTTACCCCCTTCCTCCCTGTAACAAGAGGACCCTCGTATTCTTGCCGTGTTCTCTTTTCGAATTTTTCCAGTTTCTTTTCCTGTGCAGCGCATCTATTTGTACTGATTCAGATCATTTATATCAGTGTTCGTTTTACTTTGATCTGGTGTGCCATGGTACCCTGTGTAGCTCCAATATTTTTAATTTGACGCAATTTTTTATATCACATATATTTAATATTTTGCTTATACATTTCAACATTTTCCAAAACAGTTGCAGCTTTTTACTTAAAGTATTGAGACTGTTTCCTAAAAATGTTCACTTATTGTGTTCAAAATGTTTTAAATAAAAGACAAGTGGTATTGGATTTTCTTGTTTACATCCTTTCTAAACATATGCGCTTAGAAAGGACATGAGAAAATATTAAATTTTTTCCTTGATAATGGATAGAACTTTCAAGGCCAGATTGAAATGAAATAATGTGACTACCTTCACCGGTTTCCCTACTACTATGAAACAAGAAAAGCTGTAAATTTCAAAAATATCCTGTGGCTCAAAGGGATGACAAATTACAAGCACTGCTTTTTTTAGAACTGAACTATTTTCTAGAACACCAGTAAAAGTTTGTGGGTTTCAAACATTTGAAAATTTGCTACATACCAAAATCTATAACAACCCTTTTAGAACACCAATAAAAAGTTGAAAATCTAAAGAAAACCAGTAAATCTATAACCATTTATGAGATTATATAGACTACAATGAATAGCTAGTGAGTTGGGAAGATTATTTTTTGTTTTTTCTTCTTCAGTGTCAGTTAAAGAAAAAAAAAAGTAAAATATGCTCAATATCGGAATGTTGGTCGCCACTCTTTGTATGTTATTCCTAGTTTGTTTGCTGAATGTTTGTCTATGCAATCATACATATGAATCTTTATAAAAGTTTGAACTTGAGATTTGAAACTACTCGGTCTATGAGTACATTCAAGATGAAAACAATATCTGAATATATTTACATGTAGTATTACCATTGTAATTGCTTATAATTTTACAATGTTCGTATTTATAAATTAATATAATTCTTCTTTCACTAAAAATCCCGGATGCATTTTTTTTAAGCTGGTTGAACGTGCACGACCACGCGCCGTGCCGGGCCCGCGCTGCCGCCCCTAGCGTCACCGATTGCTTAACCACGCGACAACCACTAACCCCATGGACCCACCACGCAGTCTCTGGAAGCAATCAGCGCCAACGAGGTAATCTCCCATCCTGACCCGATCGAAGTCCCCAAAAATTCCCCTCGCCCCGCCGCGTGGATCGAGTCCCCGTCGAATTCGGCCCTTCCGTCGGCTTGATTCGAGGCCGCCGAGTCGCTGCTGTTGGATCGCGTCGTCGGAGTGAATCGGTCGCGGGATTTGGGGGCGCGGGTGCAGCGGACTGGGGCGAGCAGCAGCCATGAGCGAGGTGTTCGAGGGCTACGAGCGGCAGTACTGCGAGGCCTCCGCCTCCCTCTCCCGCAAGTGCACCGCCGCCTCCGCCCTCGATGGAGGTAACCTAACCCTTCCCCGCTGTTTGTCCGATTTTCCTTCGCGATTCAGCTGGGAGGTCCGCGTTTGATGTTTGTTTTGGGCTAATTCGTTGGGAGCTCTGCAGAGAAGAAGAAGCAGAAGCTATCCGAGATCCAGGCCGGCGTGGAAGAAGCTGAATCGCTGGTAAGTAGGTACCATGTCAGCATTTTATTTTGGGGATCCCCTTGGCTATGAGATTATGTTGCCTCTCATTATGCTGCGCTAAAGTAATTGAAAGTGGAAACATCTTAATGGACTTTTCTATTTCTGTCGGTGTGAATTTGATATTGCAGTGGGTTTGCATAGATTGGCTATAAAACGCTTTGTGTGCTCGTTTGGGAGGTTGAGGGAGACAGTAATTTCTGTTTTTGTTTTTTTAATGGTTTACAGATTCGGAAGATGGACCTGGAGGCAAGGAGCCTGCCGCCCAGCGTGAAGGCAGGTTTGCTTGCAAAGTTGAGGGAATACAAATCTGATCTCACCAACATTAAGAGCGAGCTCAAGAGGATCTCGGCCCCAAACTCCAAGCAGGCTACCCGGGAGGAGCTTCTTGAGGCTGGCATGGCTGACACACTTGCGGTGAGCACCCTGAGTCCTGTCAGCAGCTTAATTTATTTCCAGCATAACTTGACTATGGAATGCTCAGAACATTGATGATGCGTGCATGCCTAACCTATACCATATCTAGCCATATGTTGTATATTGCATTGGAATAAAATTGTAACCATAGTTGGGAAAGTACAATCTCAGATAATTATCAAATTTTCTACTTTCAATGCTGTTCGTCATGCGAAGTGACCTGGTTGGGCAGAAATGATTGAGAATTGTGTATCTTTTTTTGGTCTTGTATTTGTATCCTTATATTGGCCCTAAGCAAATGTATTGAGGGCGCATGACTTGTGGTCGCGTACTCATGTATTAGACTTCAATTAGATTATGAGCTTATACATTCTTAGAATTTCAGTTATATTTTTGCATTATCATGTATCATTGTAATAACGACACGTCTGATCATCATCATCAAAAGCAACAAAGCTTTTTAGCCTCAAGCAAGTCTGGTTAGGCCACTATGGATATTGATTATGGTAGGCAACTTACAGCATGGTTCATTTGGCTTTCCTCACTATTTATGGGGCATTCAATTTTAGTAGGATGGCTTTATCGCATGATCTTATGAACGAATCCATGTATATTCTCTCACTATACATCTTCAACACTCAAAGGCTTAGTCAATGACTGCTTATCTTTACATGGTTGGCTGGTTTTACAAACTTTTATATGATGAAACTTTACACTGTCTGTTGGAACTATGCTTATTGACATATCAAATATTTCCCCTTCTGGTTTTTAGCCTCATTGATTGATTTCTCATTGCCATTATCTCCATCTACCTTCATCAACTGTGCTTGCCTTAAGTTTCAGTATTTTGATGCTTCTGGTTACCTTAAAGGCTTAAACCATCATAGAAACAAGAAATCATTGGCTGCTTCCTGTCTATTTGTATTCTGTTATAGTTAGGTAAGAGAGAACTATCACACATTACATAGAATGGTAGACATATTACAGTTCATAAAAACTTCAGCTTCCTTGTTCTTATCTCCAGAGTATACTTATGTACTTTGACTAATGGAAACCACATGGTCGTATCTGCATCTTCTTATCCTTAAATTGTTTTGGGAAACATGCACCAGCTGAACTTGTAGGACACTATAACATCATTACATATTCTGGAAACATGTGCCAGCTGAATCTTGCGATGTAACTAAACTCTGGCACCTTCTGGAAAGGGTAGAATCCCAATTAAAAAAACTACTCCCTACGTCCCAAATTATAAGTCATTCTAGAGCTCTCAAGTTCTCTCAAATTATAAGTCATTCTCACTTCTCAATACACTTTTTTTTTCCCATACTTCTCTATCTCTATCTCTCTCCTCCTCGTTTTCAGCACATCCCACCTTTTCCACTCTCTTTAATTCCCGTGCCCGGACCCAAAACGACCTATAAATTGGGACAGAGGGAGTAGGAATTGCTTTTTAATTATAGCTATATAGGGAAAGGAAATGGATTTTCTCAACATGCTGCCTTTGCATTCGTTTTTTTTGCTTTTCTTATTTTATGATTGTGCTGTGTTAATTGTGTTGATTTTCACCTTCAAACATTTTATGTGAGGGTTATTGTTATTTTAGTACTAATCTCATACTTTGAGCATTATGCCATGGACCAGGTGTCTACTGATCAGAGGGGCAGATTGATGATGACAACCGAAAGACTGAATCAGTCCACTGACAGAATCAAAGAGAGCCGAAGAACTATGTTGGAGACTGAAGATCTTGGAGTGTCAATTCTTCAGGACCTTCACCAACAAAGACAGTCACTGCTACATGCTCACACCACCGTATGTACTTTGTCTTGTCAGTGACACCTATTTTTTGAAGTTACATATAATTTTTTGTTCATTGTCTCAACCAACCTTGTCTTTATAGGTAGAGCAGTTGGAATAGCTTCTACCTGCAAATACATATAACAATACAACTAGTTACATTCATTTGATATTGCTACTCTAATTGTGTCAACCAAATTGTTTTATGAAAATCAAAAGTTATTCTATTGGGTGCAGCAGACTGAATTTTTTCTCCTAAACAAATCATTATGCAGTGTCTCTTTTCCATATCCGGAATAGAACTTTATGCGGACTTAACTTATTATGTTCCATCACCCTTGTGCATTCTTAATTTCGTCACATCAATATTTGTACCATGGAAGTTCACCATTTTATGATGTTCTTGTGCAGATTAGATTATTCTCCTTTAGGATTTATGTAGTTGAGATGAGATCTCCATGCTCATGAGTCTATTCGCTAGGTTGAAGATTTACCTGTTTGCACAATGAGAAAGGTTTGATAATTGCATATAGAAACAAAATATGTTGCTTAGTTCTGTTAGGCTTATGTGCAGATCATGATACACTCCATTCGTGGTTGTGCTGTACAGTACTCCAGGGCTGTTAGTCCATTCTGTTATGGTGAACATGTATTTGTTTCATTGTTTGCATGATGTGTGCTGTCCTTTTCTTATTTCTTTCAGTATTGTCTATATCGATGAGGAATGGTTGATTATTGGCTAGCGGCATAAACAATTTTTTTTTTTTAAAAAAAGGGAAAGGTTTAAGAGCTGTGTACTGTGAGCTGATTCTTCTATGATTTGGAAGGGAAAACAAAGATACCATTGGGTTTCTCTCTTGGCTGTAAAAGCGACAATAAGTAATGACATTATTATAGTAGAACATTTGTGCTACACACCTTCATTCTCTCATTTCTCAAATTAAATAACAAAATTATATTTCTACAGAACTACTATGTTCAATACTTGTTATAATACTCGTATAAAAATATCTGTTGCATAATATACTTGCCCATGATAACATCATTGGTATGTAGCCTGTTATTTTTTTCTATGACAACATTCTTATCCATTTTGATTTATTGTGACATGTCCTCTTGCTTGTAGTTGCATGGAGTCGATGATAACATTGGGAAGAGCAAAAAGATCCTGGCAGCAGTGTCCAAGAGGATGGACAGGAACAAGTGGATTATTGGGGGGATCATTGCAACTCTCGTTTTGGCCATCCTTCTCATACTATACTTCAAGATCACCCATTAAGCCTTGTTCATCCAGGTTGGTCTTCCACATCTGTGTTCAGTAATTGTGTGATAAGGTATATGAATGCTGTGTCTGAGCAACACATGCTTCTCCAGCTCATTTGTTTTCCAAACCTTTAAACTTAAGAGTGGCTCATATTATGTACAGTATGGCAAGTGGCACTCCGGTTATGTAAGCTTTCAAAAACTTAAAATAAAAGTATTATTACCTGTCTATGCGATTGCCATAGAGGCTCAATGTTATCATCCAGTTTTTGCTGCTACTAGTAAACCAGAGGGTGCGCACCCGTCTGAACTGCCGTGAGCGCCTATCATCCAATTATTGTGATTGGACGGCTCTGTGGTTAGTCTGTTATCGTTGTCGTGATAGGGATTCGTAGATGCTTCCTGAATGATTGACATGCATCAGCTAACGCAGAAGGTACAGGTCTCAGACTCGGTGCAGTGCTGCAGCCGCAGTTGCAGAGCTAGGTTGGCAAGTGGGGTGGATGTACGCGATGAGGCTACCGTATGCTGTGTTTGATCTGCAACCCATTTAAAAAGCGGTAGCGGTGGGGGGAAATGGGCGATGCTGAGTTGATGGCGATGGCCTGATGAATTGTGAGGGGGACGAACCCGGATATATGCCGGTCACCGAAGAGGACGTCACGGATAACTAGTTTTACTCTAGGTGAGACGCTGCTGTAGGCAGCGAAAGCGAACAATTTGCAACATTGGATTAGGCTGGTATCTCCACTGGCAGCGTGCTTGTGGCACTGTAGCTTGGTATCGCGCACCGAAAGCTTTGGACTGACTGCTGAAGTGGGTTAACACAAGGTAATCATACGCCCTTCTCCTAATCGCTAGTGATGGCAGAGAACGCTCTTTTTGGGTATCTAATGCAAGGTTTTAAAAATTCGGTGAAAAAAGATTGGTTTTTGTGGTTTTCTGTTAAACCGATTCGGTTTGGTTTCATCGGTTGATTGGTTTTCAGTTTAATAAATTAAAAAAATTTGAAAATTTAAAAACCGATCAAATCAAACAGTAAATAAAAAAACTAGTGAAAAATCGCTCACACCGATTTAATTTCAAACTCAAAGACAGTAAATTGAAAAAACCGATCAATAAACCAGAAAAATCAAAGTGATTTTTTCTCAAAATTTTGATTTTTAAATTTGTTCAATTTTTTTAGTTTATTGTAATAATTTTTTTGGTTTTTACGACTGACAAAACCGGTGCCAGCCCGATTTTTGAAGTCAAAATGGTTTCTACAACCTTGATCTAATGGTGATGTTTTAGAGGTGAACTAACCAAAGGATTGGCGCATCTGTTTTCGGCCACGAAGAGACTGCTACAACTTGGCTTCGTGTTGCTCGATCCTTACGGTCAGCAGAACAGGCAGAATTCAGTTGGTAACGTTCGGCCGTGATATGTAACACGACTGTACACAGAAAGTCGTTCCTTCTGATTACCACCGCTACCACAACTACCATCTGCTGAATTCCGGGCACGAGGTCGTAGATCAACGCGCGGCGCGCGTCATTGACCCGCAGACGGTTCCTGATCAAGTCAGCCATGACGTCGAGAGAACAGGCCCGGGCTGGCGCGGCGGACGACCCTGAGCCGTTTTATTCCCCCTTCAGTAACAGAATTCAGCCGTCGTTCCACAGCCAAAAGCCAAAAACTTCTGTAGCTCCGCAGGTGTTTTGGCACGACCGATCAAAAGGTCAGTTACTCACCGTCCCGAGGGCTCGTGTCATAATCAAGGCTCCCAATTACAGATGCCCACGCACAGCATGCCTAGCTACTCCTAAACTACGGGCCGTTTATCCTCTTTGTCAACTGTCCAGACACTGCACACCAAAATCTTCCCGGCCGGCCCGGTCAAATGCGATGACTAGCACAACCAAGCCGCATATAGGTACGAACACTACACATATCTCGCCATGCATGAACGCGCAGTTCGTCAACTCTCGCAGCAGGTTTCTTTTGATCGGAAGTCCCATTTTGCAACGGGCGATCGATGGAGCGCATAAATAAATATACATCGTAAATCGACGACGACAAAGTCAGCAATAGGGATGAAAACGAATGAAACGGTCGGAGAAAAGGCCCATTCTATTTTTGTTTTTATATTTAATTAATCGGATGGAAATGAAAATGAAAAAAATCAGGATTAAAATACGAGATCGAGATAGTCGAGAATACGAAAATGAATATATCAGAACAGAAAAATATCGATAACAGACAAAAAATGATAATTTAAATCAAGAAGATACTAATACTGAGTTGTATAGTTAAATAGAGTTAAACAAGTCTTAACTATTAAATATAGTCTTAAATAATAAAATAGATAACTTAGACAGTAAATTGTAGTGCAATAAGTAATGAAATCATGATCACTTGGTATTTGACTGTAACCACGTAGAATGTTGTTCATCTAATCGATGGGATTAGAGTTTAGAACTTCAGATAAACATGCTTAGATTGAGTTTGATTCACAAATTTTTTTTATTCTGGGTTTTAATTCTATTCCAAGTGTAATAAAATAGGAAAATACGAGAAATTACCGACCAAAAAAGGTAAATCCGAGAACGGTCGAAAAAAATGCTCATCCCCTTTCCGTTCTCATCCCAACAACTCTGATTCCATTTTCGTTCCCATCCCGTCTAAATTTTGATCGGGTCAAAAACAGCTTAGAAAAAAATAGTTTCAGAACCGGAACAGAACGTGAATTAACCGGCTAATTTTCATCCCTAGTCAGCAAGCACGATAAATGGCCCCAGGCTGCTGGCCTAGCTTCATACTCTGGCGAAGCAGAAGCAACCGTTCACAATTTTGTTACCAACATGCTCTGTTGTCACACTTTCATTTGCCTCTTTCAGAGGTTGTCTTCTCGTAATTGTAACTTATTCAAAACAGTATATCTGATACAGTCTTTTTAGACGACCATGACATTTGGGGTTCTCATGTTTACTCTTCTGTGAAAACCTATAAGCATCTAATGGGGCACCTTCCACTTCATCTGATTTTTAACTGGCTGTGGGATTTTTCTTGTCAGCTCAAGCATAATATATTTTTTGGCTCGTCCTTCAAGACAGAGTGAATACAAGGGGTGTTTTACGAAGGAGGCTTATGCATCTTGATTCCTATGCTTGTGAAATGTGCATTTTGCAGAGAGAAGAATCCATTGATCACCTCTTCTTTTATTGCAATTTTGCTAAGTTATGTTAGAACAGCGTTGGTGTTCACTTGGGTTCCAGCAGAGACCCTTTCTAGACCTTTGTGCATATCAAACGGCAGCTCTCTGTATCTTTTTTCATGGAGATCATTATCATTATAACTTGGAGTAGTTGGAAAACTAGAAATGATTGGATATTCAACAATGAAGACCCTACAATTTGAAAGTGCAAGTTTAAGTTTGTCAGTGAGTTTGGGCTACTTTTACTGCACATGAAGAAGAAATTTTTTCCTCACATAAGATTGGCTAGCTTCTATTTAGTCCCTCTAGAGTTGCTTTTCTTAGTTTTTTTTCGCTCTTTTGCTCCTTATGTAACTCTCTTTTTTATATATAATATATAACCAGTAGGGCTCTGCCCTCCTGTTCCTTAAAAAAAAAAAAGCAGAAGCAACCGTGCCGTACGCCCCGCGCGCAATCTTGTCGAGAAAACGGCGTCGAATCATCAGCGCGCGTCCGATTTGACCTTTTGAGTCGATGCCCGGCCGTTTTATTACTGGCGCGTCATTCATCAACCATCCATCATCAGAAAGGAAAGAAAACGGGACTAGTTGGCTGCAATCATAAGCGCACGCACATCATCAGCAACGGCAATCAGGATGTTGTCATCGCATATGTTATTCCATTCAGACCCGGTACGTCTTACTACGTCGCCACTACGATCAGTCAACACCGCTATTTCCCGGGCAGCCGTTTGAATGACGCGCGCACGCGCGGATCATCAGACCGCCGTTTCGCCGATCCATCGCCGACTTGAGAAGGTCTGCCCAAGCCGACTAGACAAAATCTAATAAACTAGTCTCGTGCCACCTCCCGGTCGATGGCGCGCGCGCGCGCGAAGGGGATGCGTGCGCGTTTGACGATCGCGGACATGCGCGCAGATGCGCTAACGCGACTTCCCGGCCCGGGATGGCGACGGGAAGCGGAGAATATCAGCGGTGCCGGAGGAAGGGCGGGCGCGGGCCGCACATGCATCCGTGTGAGTTTGTGATCGTCTGTTCCGTCGTGCACTTATATTTCGTTTGTTATGAAACCACTTGTAGAGTAGCAGTATTTCCATTCTCAAAAAAAAAAAAAGAAGAGAGTAGTACTATCAAAATACGTTTCCTCCGTCCATAAATATAAGTATTTTTTTTACTTTGGTCAAAGTAAATTTTTATCTACTTTGACTAATAATGTTTAGAAATTTAAATAAATTTTAATACAAATAATTACAATTATGAAAGTTTGGTTCACGAAGAATCTATATATGATAAAACATCATTAATTTACTATTATTAATAATCAAAATTCAAAGAGTTTAACTTTGACTTAAAAAATGCTTATATTTATAGATAGAGATAGCAAAGTAGATCTATTGTTACAACGATAATAATTTAAAAAATAAGATAGATTTATTATTTTTAACAATAACAATTTACAAGACTGATACTGTACTGAATAAAAAGCCTTGGCAGTAAAACAAGGAAAAAGAAAAGCGATCTACCCATGCATGCAGCGGGGTCACTTCACCATGACGACCGTTCCCATGGCTGAGCCTCTGGGGCGAGTACTGCTGTTAGTCGTCCCAGCTGCACGGTGCCGGTCCTAGGTAGTACTAGCAGCATACGCATTTTTTTTTTTTTTAGTCAGCAGCGTACGCATTGTGCGTGCATGTGGGGAGCAACGCGCTGGCAGGGGCCGGGGGCGCACGCGCCTTTTGGGAGGGTGTTCTTCTCAAGGCGCACGCCTGGTTCCGGCGACACGAATTCAGGAGGCGCAGGCGGCCGTGCAGTCGTCGCCCGTCGTCACACCACACAGGCTCTCATGCATGGCGTGGGGGTCGGGGTAGCCGTCAGTCAGGCGGCCCCCAAAGGAATGTCTTTTGGCATCGGACAGCCCAACCAGGGTAAAGGCTTTGTGGTACCCGGCCGGTCCGGACGTCGATGCCGTTCTCTCTTCTTCGCCTCCTGCGCTGCTGTATCCCTACACAGCTAGCAGCCCCCCAAAAAGCACAAGCATCCTCTCTCTTTCTCTCTCTGACGCGAGGCCAGCCAGAAGGGAAAGGGAGAAGACCGAGATGTGAGAGACCTACTCTACAATGCTAGGACAAGGACGTGCCCAAACTCCCATACACCTTGGGCTTTTAATCAGATGTGCCATGATTCCGTTCTGCAACGCCACTAACCACGCCGACGTATACAGTAGCATACTCTACTTTCAACTTTCATGCAGCAGCGATGAACAACGCAAGAACGTCTAGGGTTTCCCTCCCTGCTTTTCACATACTCCACTCCACATTGACACTTTGACAGCACCGCATGGAGGCATGCACAGAGAGCTGTTACGTTGCTCGCTAGCAGAGCGAGGGGGAAAGCTGGCTCGGTCGTCGGCAAAAGGCCCTTTCCGCGTTAAACTTCCGCTTAATCGCGCGCTTTCTATCTCTCATCTATAAGCGCGCGCGGATCAGAAAAGCCTGGCCGGCCAGGCGCGTAGATGAGATAGGGATGCATGCAGCAACAGGATAAAAAGACGAGATATGGAGGCAGCGTGTTTAGTTTAGATATATCGATCGGTGCAGGGAGATGGATAGATAGATAGATAGAGGTACGTAGCATCTCTCGTGTCCCTGATCGCAAAAGCTCGAGCCTAGCTAGCTTTGCGTATCTCCATCCACGCCCTTTTTTCGTTTCCTGGAATAGATATTTCGTTGGGGTGGACGCGAAAGGCAGGAAAAAAGCGATTGATCACGCTCGAAAGGCGCAGCCGGAAATATGCGCTTCTTCCTTCACTTGCAAAACGGATGGTCCTTTCCAGGGGAAAAAACGAGAGAGGGAATGAACTTGCAAATTAAGCCAGCACGATGCAAGATAAGAGAGCGCATGGGAGGAGGGGAAGGGGTAGCTAGAGAAGCCGCGTCCCCTCATCATGTGTCCAATGATGCATATGGAAGCGGAATGAACGGATGCGTCTGAACCGTGCAAGAAACGGTTTTCTCCAACAGATTTGTTCAATCTCATCCGCGCGCTGAATGCTCTACGACCACTGTTTTTGATATCTATGGCGCCCTCGTGCAACATGTATGCAACTTCCCACTCAAGTTGCGTCCGTCATTCCACATCCTGCACACAAATCCGAATCTTTGCACTTAGAAGTAGATGACTTTACATACTTGTAAATAGCTAGCAATGAGCGCATCGTAATCTAACAATGAGATCGATCAGATTCAGATCAAACAATCACCAGTGCGAAATAGTGACATGCATGAATGTATAGTCCACTAGCTCGATCGAACACACAGTCATAGAAAGAACAGTACCATTACAACAGTTTGCTGCGAGTAGCATTTGATCCTTGAGGATTTACATACCCACCGTGAGAGATGTTACTGCTTCTTGCAAATCCAAGAAAGCTAGGGGTGCTGCTGTTGTGGTAGCTGTAGTGCTGCTGTGATGGCCTGCTGGTGCTGCTGCTGTTGGTGGTGGTGGTGGTGCCTAGGGTTTCCAGCGCTTGGACCTGGGACTTGAGGAACTTGAGGTAGCTGGCTGCCTCGTCCAGCATGGACGCCGTGTCCATCTTGCTGCCGCCGGGGACCAGCTTCTGCAGCACGCGCAGGCGCTCGCTCACGCGCTCCCGCCGCAGCCGCGCCGCCACCGTCTGCGGGTCGCTCGAGATGCGCACGTTCTTGCGCCGGGGCTTCTCCGCGGCCGCCGCGGCGACGACCTCGGGGCCCAGTATCACGGGCCGCATGGCCGCCGCGCGGTAGATCATCTCCTTCACCTGCGCCATCGCCTCCATGTCCGGCTCGTACCGCTCGCCGGTGTCCCGGCCGAAGCTGATGCTCGTCGTCGCCGCGCGACGCTTCCCGCCGCCGGGGCGTGGGAACGGCATGGCCGGTGGTGGTTCCGTTGTTGGTGTGATGATGCTTGGGTATTCGTCGGTCACCTTCCGCTTGGGGTGCAGCGCCTGCTCGGATGACGCGTGGGGAAACGATGGAGGTGGCGCCGTGGTGGGCGACACTACCTCGGCTTCGTGGCTGCCTCCGCTGTAGTTGTTGGACTCCCCGGAGGACATGTTCCCGCCGGTGGTGCCGCTGTAGCTGGAGAACATGGCGCCGTTCGAGACGGCCCCGCAGACGTCGCCAAGCTCCCTCGAAAAGGCCAGCGCCGCGTCGAGCAGGCTGGCGTCGAACACGTCCCCCGTCCCCGGGCTCATAATCGCGAGCGGGTCGCTATCCACTCCCGCGGGGCAGCCTCCGGTTCCACCAAAGTTCGAGCTCACCTGGCACGTCCCGGCGTCGCCGCCGGCGCCGCTGATCCCGTCGCACTGCTGCTGTCCAAAGCACGCGCCGAGGAAGGCGTCGTCCATCTCGAACCGAGCGCACCCAACTTGGCTCGAGAAGTAGTCATCAACATGCTGGCCAGCGCCCGCCCATCCGTAGGTCGCATCCATCGCCGCTCCGCCGCCGCGGGGGGAAACCGATCAAACGACTGGCGCAGAGATTCTGGGACGATGCGACAAATGGTAACAAGCTGCAAAGAGTAAGTGTCACGCGTTAGCAATTGTCGGCCATACGTACGAACGGAATACTAGGACGATCTATCGTCGTCGAAGTGGGAATCCATATCGATCTCGAGCAAACATCAAGAAACAGTCACACGGGGGGCGGCATTGATGGGCGGACAAGGACGGGAGGAAGGAGACGTCTCGAACCCCATAATTACATCGCGTCGATTCGAAACGCAGCCATGAGAGATGGATCAATCACAGCTCACAGATCATGACAAATTAGGTGCTGGCATCGCATCCCCCGCACTAGCAGCTCCCTGAAGTACTACAGCTACAACCTAAGTAAACGGAGGGAGTACCAGTGAAATACTATATACGGTGGACTGGTCGATCTACTAAGTAAACAAGGTACTGTACCTGCTCACATCATTCTCTTCTCACTTTATTTTTTTCTTTTTTCTTTTACTGAAATACATCTGCGTTAATAGGATTAGTCTAGTTCTGGTTTCTCTCGCCGTATATTCAGCATATGATAAATGAACTGATGTATTTTGCATCATGAAATCACATGTGCTAATTGCTGACCAATCAGTATGCACAGGGATCTATTTCTGTTCATACCTTCTCTATCAATTGAAGGCAGATCGATGATTGATGGAGCAACAGACGAAGCTAAGCCGAGGGGCTCCGAAGATTCAACTCCGATCTCCCTAGCTCCTACGTACGTCAACGACAAGCTCGGATCGAGGAGGCGATGCGAAGAAAGAATCTCTGAGATTGCGAAACAAATGGTCACTAAGAACTTCCCTTCAAGAACCAAAACCAAACTTTTTGTACTACTCTGTAGTAGCAGCTTCTTAAATATTTTTTGAGTGTATATGTACAAGTACTCAGTAAATCACTAGCTAGATAGGTACCTGTGTGCCGTTGATCAATCAATCAGCGATCAGCTTCAGATCTTGTCCGGCGGCAGGCCAGCCTTTCCGGAAGCTCCACCCTTTCAGTTAGCTTCTTCAGAAGCAAACCAAACAAGCTGAAGGCAGGGAGAGGAGAGGAGAGGAGAGATGAGGCAGCACAGTGGTATGTGTGGGGGTGTGGGATATGGTCCTCCTGTTGATGGCTGCATATGGCTTTCTTTTATAGATGGTTAGCTAAGTCTATGCTATTGCTTGCTACGTGGTATGTGTGGGGGTGTGGGATATGGTCCTCCTCCTCTCTCTCTCTCTCTCTCTCTCTCTCTCTCTCTCTTCAGTTGGGGAAATATGACGATAAGTGGGCGGCACATGAACATGCACCTACAGCTGATGCACTATCATAAATACTTGTCCAAATCTGCAATCTCTTTGTATCCATTTCTAAAGTCGACCTTCTCTGTTATGTACGCGCGTCCCGGTGTTTGATTCTATTAAGAACAATCTTCAGCTTTGTTCATGAGTGAATGGGTCATCACTAGCTTATATATGTGTTACAGGCAACTATAACTAAACTATGAAAGTAACACTGTTTTTCCCAGACACAGTTAACTGTGATGTATGAGTATTATACTAGAGGTACCAGCGGAGGGAAAAGGTCTCGTCTTCCTTTGCTCTGACTCTGATCTACGGCTTCTGCAGCTTCTTTCTGGGGCTCTGCTGCCTTTGCTCGCCTTTGTCAGCAGGCTGAGGATCGGAAGCGGAGAAAAGATTGACGACTGCCGACCCCCCTGCCATCTCCAGCAGTAACTTTTGGACACTTGCTTTTTCGCCCATTTCTGAGAGGAACAAAGGAGCAGGAAATGCTAGCAGCTACCTTGTGCTTGCTTCACATGTTTGTATTTGGTTGGTGCAGCTAGGTGCATGATGCGCCGCATTAAAATTTTTTGTAGCTTTATTCGTGGACTTGCATGCGTGATTCCCCTGCCTTAACGTGCACGACCATATAGGGGAGGTAATGATATATTCACTGCGCCCGGTACAAGATAACAGCAAGGCAACAAGGTTTTACTGAAATAGTGAACTGAATGAACGGTCGCCGGTGAAACTTTCTTCAGAAAGGGCAGAGCAACAGGACAAGCATGCTACAGCCGGTTGCTGGAGTAGATGGGAACTGTATGCGTTTGAGGTAAACCCATGAAAAGGAGAGAGCAAAACAAAAACCGCGCAGAGGTGGAAACATCAACAAGGGAGGAAGATTAGGCCATGTTTGAAACGCAGAAATTTCATATGAATCGATTTCACAATAATCAATTCAATTTTAAAGAAAAAATATACTAGGAATTGAGAAAAAAATCTCCAAACATACTCTTAATTGCATTTTTTGTTCCTCCATTCAAACAAGATCGGAGACCACGCCAAATCTGTATATAAGTGATCCGGTGATAGAGATAGATCAGGACCACACAGATGATGATGATAGCAAACCACTTCATGTACAGGGGCTAGAATTTATTTTGTTCGAACACTGTTTTTGTTTATATTAATTGCCCCACCAAATGGAGACTTAATTAATTAGCTAGTTTGGATCGAGCAGACCACTACTGACTTGCTGAGAGGAGCTGCGACAAGATGCTGGTTTATGGCACTCCGCCCACAGTAAAGCTTGCATGGAGATAAACTAATGCTGGTCTGATTAGATTTCGTGCACATGGTACCAGGGCTCTAATACCAGTGCAAACTTAATCTAATGGTAGCTATACAGGTGTGCAAAGAAAAGTACACTCTCGGAGGAGTAAACAATGGCTGACAAGATCTGTATCTTGTTTTTTAGGGGCTTGTCTGCAATGATAAGATGGGGAGAACATGTAGTATAGATATAATTTCTGGGAATGTCCTAAGAAAGTAACATTGTTTAAGGCCATGTAATTTAACTTGTTCCAAGAATACATGTTTGTCATGGAGTACTAATGTAATGTTCTGTCTCATTTGATTGGGAGGCATATGACTTTGTTTGTCTTGACATGCATGGTTTAAAACTAAGCCTGTGCATCAACCTGACTGTTTGTATTCACCAGCCACATAATTAAGCACACCTGATAATTTTCCCTGTTCATTTCTAGAAGGGGGGAAAACACACCTGATGGTATTACTAATTGAAGACAAAGTCAGTTCAAATAGAAGTCATTTTGTCGGCACGCCCACCGAGGGCTGCTAATTTCTTAATACAATCATCCGAGGTACGTCCGATTATTTCGATTATTGGGTTGGACTGCTCGCAAAACACAATTATGGGGATTAGACGTATCATCGTATCTCTGATGCTTATCTTGCTTGTTTCTGCCGATCCAGCACTTTACACGTTCAATTTATGTATGCAATCAGCTTCTTAATCATTAAATAGTTTTTAAAAACGTCAATCTGGATACACCCCAAAAACTAGCATCTCATACACAGTAATCTCACGGATGGGACTGCTTCAGTTGAGTCTCTGCATCAGCTCAGCTGTCCAGAATAGTAACAGAATCCCAAAATTTAAGATCTAGCAGTAATTTGACGCGTTTTAAAGGAGCATCAGAGTGCGGTAGGAGTCGTTTTCCAGACATCAACTCAGCGAGCAGTGAGAGCTGGTTAAGTTAGTATTCATCCTGAACAAATCCGACGTAGGCGTATCGTACTTGCAGTAACGAACTGAATCGTAGGTCCAACCACCAAATTTCCTGCCGATTTGTTGCTGCAACTTGGCTGCATCGGCGTCGACGAGTTGCATCATTTGCACGATCCGTCACGGCTCCGGCCTCCGTCCAGGCGCGGGCTCTCGATCAATCGATCGACCCCAGCTGCTAGAAAACAATGCAGGAATTCCGGCCGGGGAACGGCGGTTTCGGGATTTCGTCATCGGCGGCATCGGTCCTCGGTTGGATAAATCCACAGTTTCGAGGCGGGAGAGCAGCTAGCATACGTACGTGAGGATGTTGAACCGCACGGCTGGTGGTAGCGCGGCGATGACGAGGAGGACTGGGAGGCTGGTAAAAGTAGCTAAGCTTAACAGGAGCACGCCGGCCGGCGGGCAGTTTTTGTTAGAGACTTAGCTCGGTCAGAAATTTTCAGTAAAAATGTTGTGGAGACATCTAATTGAAAAGCATGTATAGGCAGGTCGCTTTTCTTGAGGAAAACATTATTGTGCACGTCTTGTAGGCTCTTGCCTCTTGTTTTCCAGTGCTGCGGTCGTTCTTTAGTGTGTTTGGTTGTAAGTAAGTCGTTTATGTATTCTACTTTCTCTTTTAATGCGACGCGCGGTTTTGAAAAAAAATAATTATTGTGCACACATTAAGGTGAAAGCTACCTTATCTTATTCTTCGATTAATGTCCAGAGCGTACATCGACAGCGCAATAAGTTGCCGAAAACAACCATCCATGTCGGCAGCAGAATCTTGAGTTATGGCATCTATCTGTGTTTGACATTGTATATCTGCTATCAATCATATGAACCAAATTCAAGTCAAATACTTACACCGCCGAGTTTCTAATACAAAAAACGAGCTCGAGGAAAGAAAAGTATAAGGTATGGATTTCTTGAAGTGATTTGTTTTCTGGAGAACTTTGACCTCTGTGCTCCTCAGAGAACGAATAGCGGTAGTACAGCTCTTCCTAGCAGTTATATCCTGACCAACGAATTGAAATTTTCTGTTCATCCAGCTATACACCAATATAATAATATGCATTATTGTGGTGTACTCCTATTTTCCAGTGCATATTATATAACCACATGAATAGCAATTGCTTCAGCGCAGGGAAAAAGGAAACTTCCCCGAAACGAATATTTTATTTCAAGCACTTAGATTTCCCTGACTATATATCAAGCAGGATTTAGGTAACAGTTGGATCAGTACATGTAAACATGAACTTACTCTTTTGTCAGTTATAACAGTTATACACATAGGTTAACATGTAAATTGTCTGTGTGCATGATTTCTTTGTCTCATTAGGTGGAGCCATATGCCGCCCGATACATGCATGTGTGCTGCACCATGATCTACCACATGGGGCTTGCGGTTGATAGTTTGTTGTACTAGATCTTTCTGTCTCGTAGTGATGTTTTTTCTTATAGCTATGTTATAACAATCACTGAGGTAAGGCAGGTCTTCGTTAGTTGTTTCCTGATTTGTATCACATATCCGTGCTTGTATGCTATCACTGCAAGATATAGACTATTTACCGAGAGGTGGCCAACAGTTTTGGTACTACCTTTTATCATCCGTAGCAAATGGCTAACAGTTTCTCTAGTATAAATTCATACACTACCTACAGTTTTATAAATTCCTCACAATATTATTCCCTACAAAGTCATAACCCACATATAAGACACATAGCTAAATATACAAACATTGTTGGGCACTTCTAAGGGGACGTTGGGAAAAAAATGTTGTAGTGTATAGTTGTTGAACGTGCATGAGGTGTACAGAGAATATTGTACTTTGTAGATCTGTGCAACAATAGCCGTTGGATCTCGACCTTCATCTAAACTAGATTTGGTAAAATTATTGAATTTTTTGATATCAAGAACCTAAGATATTAATCATGCGTTTAGCAAATGATAAGGCTTGTGCCAAAAATTAGTTGGCATCATGTGCGTTCTATTCAAGAGCAGAGATGTTTCCACAAATTAATAACCCATAATTAATCCACGTAGCAATTGTAAAGTGTACTAGTATTACAGAACTTATTCCATCTTGTAGCTATGCAAGAGAATCATTTGCACAGCTGATTGCTCACAAAGTTTTTCTCGTTGAAATATTAGCTCTAGAGACTTCAAACAGAGTCTTACTCTAATATATATCTATTATGTTAGTTATATTATTAACATATACCTTCCGTGATCATGTTTACTCATTTTTCTATGTAACGTTTCTTGGAGTATCTTCAGTATATTATCTATTTTGATATGATGTTGTACTGTACAATGTCGAATAAGATGACAAGATGTTGACTCGCTACACTTTGTAGTTCGGCGGATAAGCGTTGCGTCTCGAAATTAAGACACTGATTGGGACGGTATAAATTGAGTTACACGTTATATCCTCCTAGTCGCTGCCATATACTGCATGAATTCTATTTCCCTGTTCCACATTGATGCCCACCTATTGTTCTGAAAACCAAGTGAAAAAATATCCGTCCCTGTCCTAGAAGAACACGATTTTGTTCTGAAAATTCCGTTTGGATATATATCATTTGCATGGTTATCTTACCACGGCCTTCGTTTGATATGATATTTTGGACAAGTAAGAAAACAATGCAGATGCTCCCGCAGTAAATAACTGCGCATGAAAATTACAGAAGCAGAAGACAAACGCGTCACCGCAGTAAGATCACAAACGTCCGGCTGACAACGCGACCGATAACGACGAGCACATGATAGGGGCCGTCGATCGACCGTCGCTCTCGCCCAATTTACCCCGTACGTCGTGGTCCGAGCACTGCACGCCAAGATCGCCGTGACCCGTCAGTGAACCGCGCGCGCGCGGATCTACCCGATTCGACCGGTTGCCGGTGCAACAACCGGCGGCGCCTCGACAACGACCTGCGGCCTGCGAGCTCCAGCTCAGGGTTGCTGATTTGCTCGGAGCAGCTAGCACCCAGTCAGGGGCGGGCAGCTCGGACTCCACGCGCTAGCAGCTTACCGATCCGAGGAGCACGCGTACGTGCCCGACGACGGGCGTCGCCTTGGCTGCTAGCTTCAGCTCCACTGATCATCAGGTACGCACGAGTAGGAAACGTCGCCGGATTCCTCGATCCATTTGATGAATATTAGCAACGCTAACGCCAGCGCGTGTGCTGCGTGCACCGAACAATATGGACACCTGAGCGCCTGCATGCGCCATCGGCTCACCTAATGACAGGCACTGCGTAGTTAACTGATCACCTGCAGCAAGTACAGGTGTAGGTGCAATAATCCGCTCTCCTAATCCCTCCCTCCACATCTCTGGCGTCCAAGTACACTGAAAGGAGTTGTTATTAGGTGAGATCGCCTTGTGTTTATAGTTTACACTACTAAACTAAACTGATGAATTGTTTCGAAGCAACAGGCTGGGAAAGAGAATTTGTCTCTTCTGACACTGAAATGGAGTATATTGCAACTTGGAATTGTTTGGGGGAGGAAAGGTTGGGGAAGGAAGAAGATGCAGTATTCTCAACGGGCCGTCAGTCGTCAGATCGAAGATATGCGTCTGGAATTTATAAATCATGTTTGTTTCTAGCGCTAGTCGCGGGTTCGTACGTTTGGAGACTGCTGAAACCACGTAATCCCCAGCATAAGATCGTCCTGCGCCGATACGAGGATGCAAAATGGGAAGCAAAAACTGTAAACTAGTAGTACTGCTTATTCGTCGTACTGCCTACTTGCGTGCATAAAAATGGTTCGTTCCGTGAAGGTTTGGCCATGTTAGGTTGATCTTACGCAATTGACCTAACGGGCCAACTGGAGTTGATCTCATTTTCAGTTGGCTCAACGGTCAACTGATTTCAACACCTTGATCGAAAACGTCTAGTCTTGTGGCTGGTAAGCTCCCGTCGTACAGCGCCATATAAAAAGAAGGTGAGAGAGCTGAAACACACATTATGAGGTTGGCCGTCGTCCAAACCTCATCTGGCATTCCAAAACTCTAGGTCGATCTGTGAGGGTGCGCTGCCAGTGACAGTATTCCCCATCACCGCCGCCACATCCTCGACCTCGCCGTCAACCGAAAGCCTCTTCTTCGACCTTCGTCACCCGAGCGTGAACGTCACTGACAAAAGAGAGGTATGACAGGGTCTTCTTCCTCGGTGTCGGCCGAGCCGAACACCGAAGGTAAAGCCCAACTGTACTTCCTCTCTCGATCTGCTCACTGAACCCCAAAAGAAAGAACCAACAATGGCATCAAAGCTAGGTTCTCGAGCAGATCGAGAACCTCCAACCTCAAAGACCTCGAATTTAGAACCAGAAACCCTAACCCTAACCCTAACCCTAACTCTGACCCGTCGAGGAACGGCTGCCGGGGGAGGGGAAGGGAAAAGTGAGGCTACTTACCTTGGCCTTACCATCGACGCGACCAACGTCGACGGCCGCGCTGCCGCTCAGATTTCTCGAGCGTCGGTCACAGAGACGCCGCGCGTGCACCACCCCTTGACGGCGGCACGCTCACCTCTCGGGTGAGCGCACATGCTGGCAAGAGCCGTGCGGCGGCGCATGGACATGCGGCGGCGCTTTGGCAAAGTTTCACTAGAGCGCCGCGAGAGAGCGGCCGAGAGCGAGAGAGAGGGGTGGGTGGAAATGACTAGGGTTCGGGGGAGCTGGCTGCGCGACGGCTTTTTATACTCGATCAATCCGCGGCACCGTCGATCTTTGATTCAACAGTCGGGAGCGATCTGCGTCGGGATGGGCTGAATTCGGCCCAGGCGAGGAAGAGAATTCCCGGCCCGGGCCCAAGTTGCCTCGGCCATTTTCCGCCGCGAGTTGAGCCGGGCCGAAAGTGAACAGTGGGCCAGGCGTGTGCTACTGTAGCAGGTGGGCCGCGCGCGGATTTCGGCTCGATTCAAAGTTTTTTTCTTCTGTTTTTGTTTTTTCTTTTTCTTTTTTAGAAGTAATTTAATTAATTGTTTTGCTAATTTTTGACAAAAATAATTAGGCAAAAATTAGCAAATTTTGACAGAATAGAAAAGTACAATAATTGGTTCTGAAAAATAGAGAAAATTTTATTTTCCGCCGTGTATTTAAATTTGTTAATTTTATTATTAAATTCGAACCAACGTGAGAATTTAATTTTGAAAAATAGATGTAATTTCAGAAATATTATGATATTGTTATTTTTTTTACCAACGTTGATAATAATAGTATTATAATTTTTAATTGATAATTTTTTATACATTATTTCTATTTCTGCCTAACGATGATGTAGATTTAATGTATAGATAAATTGTATGTCTTAATTTTGAGTAACGTTGGAACTAAGACATATGATTTTGTTGCTATGTTCTCACTTTATTTGAATTATTTTTTCAGGAGGATACAACTTGATGAGTTGTATCTAGAGATCTCCACTCTCAAAAAAAATAACTATGGAGAGTGAAAGAAAAAGATATATCTAGCGTTTATTTTGATTGAGGTGGACTGGGTTCTCACCACAGCATGTTTCATTGAGCCTAAGGAGACAGTGAGAAAAGAAAATGAAGCTGATGCTGCTTGGCAGTCTAGACAGAGGGACTATGCTCTCTTAAAGATGTTCTATGATCTTGAGCATAGAAAATAAGTCACAGCCAACAAAAAATATTTGGCTGTGATAAAAAAACACTATTGAACCTGCCATTATGGGTTCAATCCCAGAGTGTGACACTGTCACATAGTACATTAACAAAATAAAAAATCAGTTCACTGGTTATTCAAAGACATATGCAACACAGCTGATCAAGCAGCTTGTGACAGAAAGGTACTCTGGTAGTGACAGTGACATAAGAGAGCACATACTAAAGATGAGCAACTTGGCATCTAAGCTGAAACCAATGAATCTGACCATCAAAGATGAGTTCCTTATCCATCTTATTTTTGCTGCTTTGCCCAAAGAATTCGACACTTTTGTTGTTAACTATAATATACAGCCCGAGAAATAGGACTTAGAGAAGCTCATTGCTATGTGTATGCAAGAAGAGGAAAAAATAAAGGCTTTATATGGTGGTTCCATCAACTATGTGAAAGATAATAAGAAAATGAATAAAGAAAAAGCTCCCATGGTGCATCAGCCTCAAAAAAACAAGTTTGATGTGGATAAAAATCAGTGTCTTCACTGCAAGAAGACAGTATATTAAAAAAAAATTATTTTGATTACTTAAAGATGATCATGGCAAAGAAAGGTGAGAACATTATTACTTTCATAAATGAAGCTTTATATGTGCAATATTCAAAATCCACTTGGTGGATTGACTTTGGAGCACCTGTTCATGTTGCTAATTTTTTACAGATATTCCGTTCGACGAGGACTACGCAAAGAAAAGAAAGATGCGTTAAAGTTGCAAATGAAGTCCAAGCAGATGTTGAAGCCGTTGGTGATCTTTCATTAGAGCTAGCTGATGGCTTCACTCTTTTATTTAGAGATGTTCTTTATGTACCCTCTTTATAAGGAAATTTGATTAGTGTTTCATATTTGAACAATGATGGTTATGATTGTTATTTTGAAAATGGCAAATGCGAAATAATGTTTAATAAAAAATGTATTCGCTTTGCCATCTTACAAAATGAGCTTTACCTATTATCACTGCATGATGATGTGAATGTTGTATGCGATGATGGTAATATTGCATGCCACAAAGTATGTGAGCCATTGTCTTCAAATGTAGAGAGAAAACGAAAGAGAACTTATGATGCTTCGTCGAAATTATGGCACTGTCGTTTAGGCCATATTTCAAGAGAGAGAATAGAAAGATTAATTAAGAATGATATTTTTCCTCCATTAGAGTTTTCAGATTTAGAACAATATAAAGAATGTATTAAAAAAATATGCAAAAAAATTAAAAAAATTCAAAAGAAGCACAAGAATTCTACAAATTATTCACACAGACATTTATGGTCTATTTTTTTGTAAAAAGTGTGAATGGTTATGACTCGTTCATAACATTCACAGATGATTACTCTCGTTATGGCTATATTTATCCGATCAAAGAAAAAATATAAGCCTTAGATAAATTCAAGATATTTAAGGCTGAAGTTAAAAATCAACACAATTTAAAGATTAAGATAGTTAGATCTGACCGTGGGAGGAGAGTACTACGGTCGGCATATATTATATGGCTAAGTTTCTGAACCTTTTGCAAGGTTTTTATAGGAGAATGGCATAGTGACCTAGTATTCTACATCGGACGAACCTCAGCAAAATAGAGTAGCTAAAAGACGTAACCGTACCCTGATAAATATGGTGCGAAGCATGATGAGCTATCACACTTTACTATTGAGTTTATGGATGGAGGCGTTAAAAACCGATATTTATATTCTTAATAGAGTACTAAGTAAGTCGGTGTTCAAAACACCGCACGAATTGTGGACAGAAAGAGTTCCCTCCCTAAACTACTTATGTGTATGGGAGAGTCCGGCTGAGGTTAAAGTATTTAACTCAAATATTGGAAAGCTTGATCCCAAAACAGTAAGTTGCCATTTCATTGGCTACTTAAAAGGTCGAAATGTTTTCGTTTCTACTATCCAGACAGATATATAAAGTTTATAAAAATGAAACACGCTGTCTTCTTATACGATGAGATGATGAAGGGGAGCAAGGTAGCTCGAGTAATTGATCTTGAAGAGAAGCAGGCATATGCGCCCACTCCAATAATTCAAGAGCCATTTTTCTCACTGCCTATTGTTGCTGCATCAACAATGCAAAATACTGTGGTGCCAGCACCTATTATTGTTTCTCCTGTGGCAACAATAAATATGAATAAAAAATATATTCTTCAGAATTCTATAGAACCTATTGTCACACATGAGGGGGAGCAACAACAGCCTCAAACAGAGAATGTGCCAAATGAGGAGGCCTCGAGGAGGTCTCAAAAAGTTAGAAGATCAGCTATTCCTGATGATTATAAAATTTATCATACAGAAGAATTTTAAATGAAGGATGGTCCCACCTCATTTGAAGAAGCCATGAGAAGTGAACATTCTTCAAAATGGCTCGAGGCCATGGAAGAAGAAATAATGTCTATAAAGGCTAATAAAGTCTAGAACTTAAAAATAATTCTAAAAAAATCAAAACAATAAGCTGTAAATGGGTCTATAAAACAAAACTTGACTCTCAAGGAAATGTAGAAAGATATAAAGCACGACTTATGGTAAAAGATTTTACACAAAGAGAAAAAATTGATTACAATGAGATCTTTTCTCCAGTCTCGTGTAAGAATTCTTTCAGAATCATAATGGCATTAGTAGCACATTATGACTTAAAATTACATTAGATAGATGTAAAGACGGCATTTTTCAATGAAAATTTGGAGAAAAATGTTTACATGGCACAACCGAAAGGTTTTGTCGTGGAAGGAAATGAATAAATAGAATACCGCATAAAGAAATCGATTTATGGGTTAAAACAAGCTTCAAGACAATGAAACTTAAAGTTTAATAGTATGATAAGAAAATTTAGGTTTAAAGAAAATATAGAGAACAATTGTGTTTATGCAAAGTTCAAGAATAGAAAGTTTATCTTTATAATCCTGTATGTGAATGATATCTTACTGGTTAGTAATGATGTCAGTTTGTTACTGGAAACGAATAAGTTTTTGTCTTCAAATTTTGATATGAAAGACTTTAGTGAAGCTTCGTTCGTTCTAGGGATCGAAATTTATCGAGATAGAAATAAAGGGGTATTAAGACTGTCGCAAAAGGCATACATAGAAAAAGTCTTAAAGAAATTCGGTATGCATAAATATAGTCCATTACCTGCTTCTATAGTTAAGGGCGACAGATATAGAGATTTTTAATGCCCCAAAAACCAATATGAGATCGATCAAATGAAAACGGTTCTATATGCTTCAGCTATCGGAAGCTTGCAGTATGCTCAAATGTGTACGCGCCCTGACTTGGCGTTTGTTACTGGGTTACTTGGCAGATTCTAGAGCAATCCTGGAATAAAGCACTAGAAATTGGTAAAGAAAATCTTGCGTTATTTGCAAGGAACGAAAGACCTCATGATGACATATAGAAGATCAGATTCACTCGATATAGTAGGGTACACAGATTTTGATTATGCAGCAGATGATAAAAAATTGACATCCGGATATGTGATCACTCTCGCAGGAGGAGCTATATCGTGAAAAAGCTCAAAACAAGCCGTTACTATATCGTCTACAATGTATGTCGAGTTTGTAGCATGTTATGAGACCACGGGGCAGGTAAACTGGCTAATAAAGTTCATACCCGATTTAAAAGTGGTTGACAACATCAATAGACCACTCAAGTTGTATTGCGATAATGAATCAGCAGTAACGTATACCCACAACAATAAGTCAAGTGGTGCTGTCAAACACATTAACATAAAGTACTATGTTGTGAAAGATAAAGTTTGAGATCATATTATAATCTTGAGCATATAAGTACCGCAAAGATGTTAGTGGATCCGCTTACAAAAAGCTTACCACCCAAAATGTTTAGAGAACACGTAGCCGGTATGGGTTTAAGAGAAACCCTATGATTTTTGAACGAAAAGATGGCTCAAAAATAAGTAACTATTTCAAAACAGAGAGGTGTATTATAGCTGTTAAATCTATCAACGATTGAACGTGACGATGAAACATGTTCTATGCACTAATCTGTCATGAAATAAGTAAAATTGAAAGTGTAAAAGTTAAAGTTAAAGTGTAGACTGAGATTAAAAGGGAGAATGTTATCCAGTTGGCCTGACGGTCAATTGAAGTTGATCTCGTCTTTAGTTGACCCAACGGCCAACTGATTCCAGCGCCCTGATTAGGGCACCCCCATCGCACAATGTCATATAAAAAGAAAGGGGAGAGAGCCGGAGCACACACCACGAGGTTGGCTGTCGCTCGAATCCCACCCAACATTCTAAAACCTTAGACTGATCTGTGAGGGTGCACCAGTGACGGGATTTTCCATCGCCGCCGCCACACCCTCGACCTCACTGTCAACCGAAGGCCTCCTCTCTTCTTCTCCGACCTTCGTCGCCCGAGCGCGGACGTCACCGACAAAGGAGAGGCATGGCAGGGTTTTCTTTCTCAGCGTCGGTCGGACCGAACATTAAAGGTAAAGCCTAACTGTACTCCCCCTCTCGATCTGCTCACTTAACCTCAAAAAAAGAACCAACAGGCCAGACAAAGTACAATAATCGCCAGTTTCTCCAACAAAACCCAGGCTGAATAAACGTTCAGCTCTCCTTCGGAGCCCAGGAATTCCACAGAAAATTCAGAAGAATCAGTTAAATGTCATAGTGAAAATACATGAAACAGGAAAACATCCCTGTTCCGAATTGCCCTCAGTTCAGTGCACCAGTGCATATGGCTCAGTTCCGAGGATGCTCCCCTTGCCATGCGTGAGGGTTCCGCCAAACAAGCTGCAACCTGGAGGTAACTGCTAGTGTAGCAGTGCGCCCCTCCAACCAGCATCGATCCGCAGCCATCTTATCAGAATCGTCCGCGATCTATCCATCCAACCACCAGCTAGCTAGACTCCGCGGAGCAGCAACCAGCCGCAGTTCACCCCCGACGCGCGCATTGATGCTTTTGGCGGACCACACGGACATACCCGGGCCAGGGGCAGAGCAGGAAAGTACGCTCTGCCGTGACACATTACGCCACGCCGCTCGGCCGGCGCGCGCACACGCACACGCGCGAACGGCAAGCAAGCGACATGCCCGCAAGCGTACGTCTGACGGACAGACAGCGGGAACGGCCTGGCCTGCGTGCCCTTCTCGGCAAGATCCCCGGGGCCGGGGGCATATCTTATCCCGTCTGCTGCAGCTTCGATCGGGCTAGCTAGGGCGACGGAGCTACAGACCGATCGCATCCGTCGCGGCCAGCCCCCTACTGCGCGCTGTCCCGGTGCGCGCCCCCTCCCCATTTAATCGGTATGGACACACGCTCGCGACGATGGAACGATACTTACGTCGCGGCCTGCGACTGCGCCGGTGGTGCCGGTGCCGTGTCCGCGCGCGGGCGGGCGCCGCGAGATGGGCGGGCACGGTCGCCGCGCGTCACGTCCCTTTCGCGCGCGCGGACCACCACCGGCACGGCACCGTGCTGCAGGTCAGACCCCAATTATGGCTGGCACACCCGCAGCGCCCTAGCTTCCTCGACCCGTCAGTTCATGTGCAACGCACTCGCCCGGATCGCCATGCACCTCGCCTCCTAGTAGCTTCCAAAACCAGTCCCTGTGCATGCACGCAGCGCTATCCCGACCTTGCCGCCCGGGGGGCGTCGACGTCGCCGTCGCTTTCATCGCCGTCGCGATAACTCGGCTCGGCTTTCCCCTACTTCGGCGCGCGCCACCGGTTTCGCCGATGCGCGATTGGGTGAGATACTGTGATGGGTCCAGGCTCGTCCATCGCTGTAATCACCGCCACCTCACCATTGATCAATGAGCTAGTAGAAGGAAGGGGAGCAGTACGTTCGCTTTGTGTTGTCCGGACAACGACGGCTCGTCGATCGTGCTCGTCGCCGTCAGGGTCGGGCGCGCGCGTCCGTGGCCGATCGATCCGGATGCGCGAATTGATGCACCAACCTCCACCTAGCTAGCTAGCATCGCCATTGACGCCGGGCGCACGTACAGTGCGGAGCCTCGGAGAGGCCAGCTTGCTCGATCGCGTTCCGGCGCGTCCATGCCACTGACACTTGCCCCTATTCGACCCGTTCTTTTCTCGGAAGGGAATGAATGGGCGGCGATATCTTCTGGGTACTGTAGGCAGCTGTAGGCTTGCCATTATCGGTCCGGCTAGCTGCTCGTAGCTGGATAGATAGCGCCGCATGCTTGCACGGTAAGGTGTTTTGGCCCTACCTAGCACAGTAGCTACCGGTTGGTACTGCTTGCGCAGTTGCGCTGCTCTGCTGGACAAGTAGCACTCCTATAAGAGTATCTTGTGTTTTCTTTCCTACAGTGAAGGTTACATCCAACGGTTTATGTCTGGGAATTATACGAAGATGCAGCGCCTAGAACAGTACTTTTATCCGAACGATGATTTAAGGTTGTCCTTTGGAACGGCCTGGAGGATTCCCCAGCCTCGTAACAGTGATCAAGGGCTGAATTTACACAGTCCCGTCTGGAACTGAAAGTGAAACGCGATGTGAGGTACTCTACATTGCCGTGCTGCGTCGCTCGCTCAACGACGCCATCAGTGATCACAAAGCGCGTTCGTTGTAGGCGCGCCATGTGCTTCCCTCTCTTGCTTGTGCGAGCGAGGAAAGACGCGTGCTGCCGACCTCCTAATAACTCCTTTGCGATGAACAAGTGCTTTCCTGCAGCTACGAACAAACAAACATGGCGAGGCGGATCGATCTTGGCGGACAGGTCCGACAGAGAAGCTGCTGAAGACAGACAGCCACCGCAACGGAACTGACGCAACACACTGGTCTCACAGAATTTAAGGTGAACGCGGCAGCACTACCCTGCTTGTTAGTATCGCTCTGCTTGATACTGCAACGGATGATCGGAAGAACAGCCGCTGAACAAGTTGATCAACTTGCCTATGCTCTTCCCCTGTAGTAACTGTCATAGAACCCTCTGGTTTCCAGAGGTCTACTACGGTGAACAGTCCTCCCTCGACAACACCGGCTTCGATCATTGGGCTGGCTGCCTCTGGGCAGAGGGAAACGGTACGAGTGTACCCCATCAATAATGGATTCGAACCCAATTAACGGCCTACAGTGTTAAGGTGGTCCAAGTGACGACCCTTACGAGCTGATGACAGTGTTACGGTGTTAAGGCGCCCGTACGTACGTGACTCACACGCTACAGTGCAGAACGGGTGTGGGGTTCCTGATCGCCCCTTTCCTTGACGGCAGACGCCGCGGAGCAGTCCACCGGCGCCAATACGAGTACCCTCTCTGCTGTTTAAGCGGCACCGAGGACGTGCTCCGCTCCCTGCTAGGCAAGAGAGAGGTCGCGGCCGCCGCCCGGCAAGGATGCACACATGAACACGCGCCGCGTCGGTGAAGACAGGCCGCTGCTGGTGTACGTGGAGGGCGGCTGGACCCTGGAAGTCAAAATGGGGAAGCATGGGTAGCACGCGACCCCGAATTTGCAGGATAGCAGATGCGTCGAGTGGGCTGGATTATAATGTTTTGCTTAGGATGATGTCAAGTCTTGCTAGAGTTCCATTTGTTTGTTTTAGCTATTTTTTTCCAACCGAAAAGGTAAAAAAGTAGAGCTTAAATAAATAAAGCACTGAAATTTGATGTGCATAGAAATAAACATATTTCCTTCGGTTTTAAATTAGTGTCACCATTGACTTCTAACATTAGCTTTGACTATGTCTTTTTAAAAACAATTTATTCAAATGTGTAAAATTTGAAGTTGTGATTCAAATAACTCCAATGATAAATCAAATTATAACAAAATATATGATATTTATCAAAAAAATTAAATAAGATAAATTGTCAAAGTTGATGTTAGAAGTTACCAACCAAATCAATTTAAGAATGACGAGTATATTAATTAAAAGCAAACATCTAAATTACTTAATTATATCATAGTTCTTTTAAAATAGACCAAGTGACGTAGTTTCACCACCTAAGAGGTAAGACTCGATTTCAATAACAACCGTTGATTTATATAAAGAAACATATTTCTGATTATCATCATTTTTCAAAACTAACTAATTACTTTCCAAATTAAATGATATAGTAACTAGTAATTGTTAAAAAACTTTTACCTCTTAAAAGGTAAAAAACAATCTAAATTTTGAAATCAGCGTAAATGAGCAGTTCATATTCATTTAAGTTTATTTTAAAATCTACCTTATATCAACCATCTTTTCAACTTGTGTCTACAAGCTACTAACTTTTTAAAAACTCAAAATCTTTAGCCTAAACAAACGGGCCTACCTATATTCTTGAACTATGGGCCATCAGCCCATTCAGCCTATGCTAGGTTTTCCATTTATCACATTACTATGTTTTCTTTACTACTTAAAAGTTTATGAAAATTCTACTTCTATTTCATTGCATTTGACAAAACATGGCTTCGTAAACGAAACCATTTAGACAAAAAAAAAAAGGTTTAGGCCCCTTTGGATTGCAAGTTTCTTTTAATTCCACATTTTCTTATAAAAGTGAAATGATTTGCCCAAAAATCTTGTATGGTTTCAAAGGATGTCTCAGATTGTTTAGCAATTCTGTGACAACACACTAGCAATCTTGCTAGTCTTTTATGATTATGGGGTTTGTCGATTTTTGTATAAAGACCGTTTCATTTAAGCCTCCTTTAAAATGCATGATTTTTATAGGATTCACAAGAAAAATATAAAAATAAAAAATTTGCTTTGCTCCAAAAGGGGCCTTACTCGGGAGACATATCACTAATAGTTTGTCAAACACATTCCAGAACACACTAAAAACAAGATAATAATATACTCTATCTGTTTCTAAATAATTGTCGCATTGATTTTTAATATTAATTTTGACTATTCATTTTATTAAATTTCTGACAAATATCATATATTTTATTATAATTTATTTTTTTATTAAAGTTATTTGAATTATAATTTATTTTTTAAAAATTTTAAATTAATTTTTAAAATAAAATAAATGGTTAAATTTTTTGTTATAAGTTAACAAGTTAGTATGTGTACAACGAATAGAAGGGAAAACAAAAGGTAAAGGTTGTTTTTTGGATTAGGGTTTGTCAGTCGGCTAGTTTCTACTAGTAAGCCATAAAGAAGCCGCAGATAGCGGGAGGCGAGGCGAGGGCGATGGGCGCGCCGAAGCAGAAGTGGACGCAAGAGGAGGAGGACGCGCTCCGCCGCGGCGTGCTCAAGCACGGCGCCGGCAAGTGGCGCACGATCCAGAAGGACCCAGAGTTCAGCCCTACTCTGTCTTCCCGCTCCAACATCGACCTCAAGGTGCCGTCCCCTGCTCCCGCCCGCCACTCCTTGCCTACCTGGTGGAGCCGGCGGCCCTCCTCTCTGATTTTTCTCTCGAGTTGTTTGCTTCTTTTGCTGATGCTGCGATGCTTTTACTGTATGTGCTCTAGTGATAGCATTTTGATTATAAATTGTTCCTACTCAATCACTTTCTAGGTAGTTTTCCTGAATGATTCCATACTTTCTTCTGAACCAAAAGTCTCCGTGATGAAAATTTGAATTGCAGTAGTGAAGATAGCTGAATGCCAGATGGTGCACTCAATGTCCATGGTTTTGAAAAATTGTCTTTCGATTGCTAATTATTACAATTCAAATCTTATGCTACATATTCTAAGATAACTCAGCAATGCGGTATTCTGTTGCTTAGTTATATAATTACTTCAGACAGGAAGCAGCATTCCTGTGCTGAAGAAATTCATGTATTGCTGCTCCTTTTCTGTAGTATAGTTATTTGGGCATGCCGCGATCTTCGAATTCTCATATAAATGTTGCTCCACTAAACTGAATTATTGGGCTTAGACACTTTTTTTTTTCCATAACTCCATTGTGGGAAAATTATAGTTTTTTTTTTTTTGCAGCCAAATGCTGAAATCACGTGAATTTGGTGATAGTATTATTAGTCAGTTCACTAGCACGAATATGCCTGCTTGTTCTGAACTATAGGAGTGTGTCGGTTCAGTTATACGGGCAGCTTTCACCTTGTTCATTGTTATTGTCTTCTATGTGACATTCAATTTGGTATTTTCAGGACAAATGGAGGAATTTGAGTTTCAGTGCTGGACAAGGTTCAAGGGAAAAGACAAGGGTTCCAAAGATAACTGGACCCTCATCTTCAGCATTGCCTGCCCCACAGGCTCTGCTTCTCCGAGCATCAAATAAAATTGCTGAAGCTTCAGCACCTGCAGACGCTGAGAAGAAGTCGCAGGATGGGAAGGCTTCTCCAAAGTTTGTCTCTCTTATTTTCATATCGAAAGTTAATTGGCAGACGTAGTGTTGAATTCTGAGTTATTCTGTAATATAGACGTTAATTCCTATTATTCATATTAATTAAGTTCCTTGACTAAAGGGTAATTGGATGATATATTAGATAGTCTTTTTGGTTGGTCTTTTTAGAAAGAATAAGAGTTAAGTTCTGAAATGCAAGATAACTTGTGTGGTTCTTCGTGATGTAAATAAGCCTATAATGTTTATATTTTTTTAAGCAAAATCTAGGGTTTTTTTAATCATCCCATGCCATATAGTTGCTCCTACACTGTGAGTCCTTGATATAAATTTGACCTTTTGAATCTTTATGTTAGTTAATTATCATTTGACGCAACTGCATGGAATAATTATGTATGCTTATGGTGGAATAATTGGCATATCTAGCATGGAGTCTCATTCCATTTGCTTGAAATTTAGGAATCTAGTTGATTCTCGAATCTGATTAACGCATGTCTGGATGTATCCACTAGGTACAGTATGATGATTCTAGAAGCTCTTTCTCAATTGAATGAGCCAAATGGTTCAGAGGTTAGTGCAATTCAGGGCTTCATAGAGGTGGGTATCTCCTAACATACTTGTTTTTCTGATCACATCGTTTTGTAGCAGTCCTGTTGTTGGTTATTATTCTATTTGGAATTTGGAGTTCATTCAAGTTTCTTTGTTCTTAACTATGTACTGCTACTTATGATTTGATTATACAACTGACATGGTACAATAAGTTTAGCCATATTTTATTCATATTAAATAATAATTTTTTTGAGATAGGTCAATTCAGATATTCTCAAAGCTGATTATTTGTTTTGTGCAAAAAAAGCCCTTTCGGTTTTGATACTAATTGCTGATATAATCACACTCCACTCCGCATGAATATGCTCATAAGGCAAAAATAATTTACCTTTGAAACTTCTTCTGTTCTAAGAATTCTGTACCCTGTAAGGGCTAAAAATATTTTTATTTTCTCACATGGATCAAGAATCTTTCAAAAGAATTTATGTTACCTTACCTTCAGTGTTTTTGAACCAAATAAGTATCAGTTTAGATGACATATTTAATTCATGTCGCACCTTCTGTTGTGTGGTGTTGAGCTTCAAGCATTCTGAAGTACCATGCTTGCTGCTGGAGCTGTTTGCGCTTTGAACTTGGCAATATCATTTACTAGTTTTTTTTTGGGGGGTTATATTTGCATTATCTTAATAGATTTATAGAATGGTAGTAAATTACTTATATTATCTGGTACTGAATGCAGCAAAGGCATGAGTTGCAAGGGCAACCTAACTTTAGAAGGGTACTTACTTCAAAGCTACGGCGTCTTGTAGACACAAAAAAAATTGAAAAGGTGAATTTCATTTTACTACAAATCTATTGTAGCCAGTTCATTTGAATTGTCTTTTCTTTTTAATGGGGCTATAGTTCTTTTTCCCTTGCACATTTGCTTGGATGAACAATAATGTTCCAATTTAACCCAACCTGCATGGTTCTTGATTCTTTGGTTCTTCCTGAAATTGATTGAAATCCTACCTGTTCGAAAAGCGTCTGAATATGCCTTTATTGTTCCATACTTTCATTGCCCTCCTTGTTTAGTTACCTGAAAGGCCAGTACCACAGTTTGGGACAGCATGTTAGGTGAGGAATATAACGGGAGGATAGGAAAAACCTTACTGGCCTAACTATACACCAGAGGCCTTGATTTGAACTGCAATACCTCGCAATGAATAATTTTGAACTTGGTTCGTCAAACAGACAAGTTCTTTAGACTGCTTTTGAGAACTATCACTACACATCTGGAGATTTTTTTTTGAAGAGAAAGCACCGCATGGAGGCCCCACGATGCACTTTGTGAAGATAAAATAAAGACAAGATGCTTACAGAGAGGATGGAAAGGGCTCAAGGTGAGCCAAAAGAAGATTTAACTGTGCAAAGCTAAAATTACCAGCTAGGGTCTATGAGGGAAAGGGAAAAAAAAATTGTCACTAGAGAGTCTGAGCTCGAAGATTGTATTAATCTCTAAAGATTGAAATGCAATGGAGTTCAAGTTTTGTGTTGTTCATTTGTTATTTGATCTTTCTTTAAAAGGAATTTGGTTTTTGTTCTATAATCTCTTTTTATACAACGCAGAGATGTAAAATGCTTTGAATGATACAAGTGGAATCTAAATACATTCCTTCATCTTAACATGCAGGTTGATAATAAGTTCTATAAGGTCACAGATTCCTTTGCAACAAAAACTCCGGCTTTAGTGAAAGCTTCAACTAAAAAGCAGAAGGATCCCTCCAAGCCACTGAAAGCATCAAAGAATCTAGGAATTTTCGCCGCTGTCAGTCCTGCGCTAGAGGCTGCAGCAGCGGCAGCTGCCAAAGTGGCTGATGCGGAGGCCAAAGCTCACCTTGCACATGAGCATATGATGGAGGCAGACAGGATCCTCAAGATGGCTGAGGAGACGGAGTCTCTCCTGACACTTGCAGCAGAGATCTATGATCGATGTAATTTGTCTTCTCTTACCTTTCAATTTGCGATTTCCCTTTGTACATCGTTTTAACTATGCGTTGATGGTTCAGGTTCAAGTGGGGAGATAATCACAGTCAATCCAGTGTCGCAAAAGGAGTTCTGAAATCCACTCGCGGCTTTACAAACCTGTGGAGTGGACCAAAAAGGACTTTATTAGGGAGGGAGTATGTTCTTTTGTACATGGATAGGTTGGCCTGGCTTGACATTCTGCCCGTATTTCCACCTTGTATAACTTAATTATAGAACAGTTCGTTCTGTAGTACTTGGGTATGTCAGTAGGTTTAAATAAGGAACATTCGTGAACTTGCCTGCGTCTCAGCAAGCTGCGATGTGAATCGTGCTAGCCGCCTTGTTTTGTGTCACGATCAGAGAAGAGATGGAAGAAGCGAACTATTTGAAAAAGATGAAGGCGGCTAAGGTTTTATTATTATTATGATGGTATTTGCTGTGAAAGCACTTTGCTCGTGTCACTTCCAGTCTCCAATAAGGATGTTCTACCTACAAGGCGATCCTTGTTCTTCACGGAGTGTGGGAATTTACTTTGGGCTGATGCTTAACCTGTGACCTTTGTCAAAAGAAAACAGGCAAGGCAGATTCTTGCACACTACGCTGCTTTTTGACATTTTGGTATCAGGCTTTCAGTTCCGAATGCTCAAGGCTAGAAATAGGACTGGATGATGTGAGGAAAGGGATCTCTGCGGTAACTGTTTAGTCACTGATAGTAGTTTCGGAAGAGACAATAAATATATATTATTAATTACAAATAATTCTTTTCTCTAATGTGGATGCTATATTGAACATGTTGCGAAGAGAATTTTTTTCCACCCGTTTATTACTAAACATATGTTTAACAATAACATTACAATGCTACAATTGCTATCGACTTCGTCTAAGAAAGTGGTGTTTTATTGAAAATATGCAAAGTTTTTATAGGGAAAAAAAATACACACTCCCTCCATTAACACAGTAATTTAACAGAAATCTGATAGAAATTTTGTAAAAATCAATTCAATTTTATAGAAAAAACACATGAAACAAAAAAAATTCTCGCGTTCCAATGAAGACCTTAAAATATCATTAACTTTTTATATCAATTTTAATTATTTATTTTATTTAAAAATTATTCAAAATTATAAAATCTTATTATTATTCACTGATCACAACTAATAATTTTACATATTAAAATAAAATTTTTCTACGGCTCACGACGAGCCCACAAGAGCCCCC
>BCLH01000553.1:99919-151831 GCA_001602315.1 Zoysia pacifica | reverse complement strand
TCCGTCCGCCGCCCCTGCCACTGTCGCGCCGGTCGGCCCGGCTTCGATCGGTGCACGGCATCGACCCGGCGCCGCGCGTCATCCGTGAACTTTCCTCCAACCAACACCGCGGCGGCAAATCGCTTGCTTGCTTTCACGAACAGGCCACGGACCGAGAAGCTAAGCCGGGGACACGTACGAACGACCACTGATCAAGAATCTCTGCGCTCGTCTGGCGCGCGCCCTGCTGTTGCTCGCTGCACGCGCCGCCCGGTTGGCCAGAACCGACCCCCACAAGAAGAAGCGCCTGCTGCTACGGGATCGGCAACGCGATCACCGCGCGCGGCGCGCCCGTGGCTGGTAAAAGGAGGCTTCGCCAACGACTCCACCGAGACCTGCACGCACATGCAGCGAGCGTCGCCTGCAAAAGCCAGCGTACGCGCTGTGGGTGCTCAGTTTTCACCTTCTCGTGCTCTCTTTTGGTTGCACATCGATTCACCAGCCTTTTCCCTTCACCATTTTACGGTTACCTTGCTTCACAAACACGACGATGTGACCTTTTAACGATGCACACATACAATAGATGGAAGAAACAAAATATCACAGGACCATATAATCGACTACCTTTCTTATCTTCAATAACAGTGCTTCAGATTACACAGAGCTATAACAGTCAAGAAACCCCCTGCTTCTCTGGCAGAGAATCGCTGCACAGCAGCCTTTGCCTCCCTCATGCTCATCCTGCGCGCCGTGCGCTGGTCGGGCGGGTACGGCTCCGGGCGACGCAGCGCGCGCACTGCAACCGCCGCGGCGACGCAGGAAAGAGCTCCTCGTTCAAATGGTGCCTCACATCTGATCACTTCCGGTAGACAAAGGAATGAACCTAAAACAGATCCAATGTAACTGATATTTTTTTCTTTTTTGCTTTTCAATGTTCAACGAACCAAATGAGAGAACCAGCTTTTGTTGATCATATTAATGAAGCCTTTCTTTGATTATACAGCGAAGCACTTAATCGTCTCCTATTTGAAGCAGTAGGATGTATCAAACTTCATCTGCCTTTCAATTTACTGATACACTAAAAAACCAAACCGGAATTTAGGTCAATATTGCATACTTACAACTCCTATGTTACATGTGCCAGAAGTTAAATCGACCACCAAAATATTATACTTTAGCTAAGTAGGTGGTTTTTTTATGGTATTCAAGGAGGACTGTTTTTCATTGCAATATCTGTCTTTTTACATAAACAACCTAATAATGAAATTCTCCAGTTCTGATATTTACTTTACAGTTCTGATCAAGGTAGGAGCTAGGGTTACCCTTGGAACTTTGGACTTTGGACACGCCGTCATCGTTTTTCTCTCCCATTCTCATCCGTTCACCGCACCGACCAACAACGCATGGAGCTAGGGTTTTCCCGCCACCTTCCCGCCTCATTGGCTCATTCCGCCTATAAAAGGGGCCACGGTCCCAGACTAGGCGCATCAACCCGCCATTTCGTTCCTCCTCGCTCCCGCTCTCGTTCTTATCCACCGAAAACCACCACCACCACCAACAAGCCTCTGCTCCCACACTTCTCCCATGGCCTACAGAAGCGGTGGCCGGGGAGGACGCGGCGACCGCGGTGACCCGCGCGGGCAGCCTTACGGCCGCGGGCGAGGGACTGGAAGAGATGGAGGAGGGCGGCCGACGGGCTTCGTGTGGCCACCGGCAGCGTCGGCTCCACGTCCGGTACCGCCCCAGTACCAGGCCGCGCCGATGGGCTACCACGCGCCAATGGGGATGCACCAGCCTCCGTACGGCCACGCTCCGCCTGCCATCTACCGCCCGGCGCCCGCGCCTCAGGTCGTCTTCGCGCCTGCGCCTGCGCCTGTGCCGGTCACGATCCGGGCGCCAACGCCCGGTCCGTCGGCTGCTCCTGCTGCGGCAGCGGGACAGACGGCGAGCGCGCCAGCCCCGGCTTCCTCAGCTCCATCGGTTGCAGCCGTGGCCAAGGAGGTCGAGAAGAAACTCTTCGTTTCTGAGACCGCGCTGGCGCCAGCGGCCGCCGCGGCGGCCGCCACCCTGGAAGGGAAGGATGCTGCTGCGGAGGTCGCGTCCGACAAGGATCTGGCTCCGGTCTCGAAGAAGGGGCTGGCACACCCTGCTCGCCCGGGTGTCGGTACCGTCGGGAAGAAGGTGATGATCCGCGCCAACCACTTCCTCGTCAACGTCGCCGACAACGACCTCTTCCACTACGATGTGAGCACGCCGGCCCTTCTTCCCTAGCCTCGTACCTCTGCTGCATGTTTAGATCCGGTAGTCTTGTATGTGATAAATTTGTTAGTGTATTGCTAGGGCTTACACCGTTTATTCGGATGCTACTACTAGCACTTGGCATTCCGTTGAGGAAAATGATGCGAAACTCTTCTCTCTTATGATCTTGTTCTGCTCATTATGGGTGTGGTCGCAGACTAGCAGCATGTGTTCGTTTGTTTTTTTATGCTGCTATTCCTTTGAGTTTCGTAGTTTGGCGACGAGGAAAAACGTCGCAGTGGTATTTGAACCTTTTTTCCGATCCCATCCTAGCCATGGTGGTTGGTCGGAGAGCACGTTCGTATTGGAATCTCTCTTGTGCCGTGGTGCACCATAGTTCCATTCCTGCGAAGCTCTTGCATGGGTCGTGTGCATGGGTCGTGCGAATTGGATTTGCTGATTGCTGTGCTGCTGGATCGGTGCGCAAGTGCTCTAGATCTTGCCGCCTCACTTGTCTGTATGAGGTTGGTGGGAGCATACTCACTATTGAAGCGAAACGAAAGGTTTCCTCCAGATTTGTGCAGTGTGTATCTGTTGGTGTTTTAGTTCTCTGTGGTGACTGTACAGCGATGCTGTCTTTGGATGCTTGCCTGTTTCAGTCAAGGGGAGAACCTGCGCTGCGGCTGTCGTACGTTGTCCTGCTTCTTTTTTGAGAGATGGAAAGCCCATGAACACAACTGCAAACATGAACTGTGCAGATGCGTCCAGTCCTGCAGCTTTCTTTGGCTAGTTGCCAACCGTGTGATGGCGTTTCTTTCTGCCATTTGATCAGCTCTGCTTTTGTTGCAACCTTCTGTTTGGTTCATTTCCGGTATTTCTTATATTAATCGTCATAAATTTGGGATTTATTCACGGAAGGCACTTCGTTTTGAAACCATATGTACTTGTTTATCTGTTGCTTTGGATTCCTTTTGTTTTAATAAACGTTGCTTCCCAATCAGAACTCGTGGTTGCTTTGGTCGAAGTCCTCGTCAGTATGCGACTGTTCTTATGGCGCGGTTCATCCTAGTGCCAGTTACGTGTATCGTGTTGCTTCGATCGTCATGTCGGACCCTTGTAGTGCAGTTGGCTTGGTGATGCATATGCTCTTGATTTCATAGGCCACCACCAGTTTACATGAGGTAGTCGCCGCTCACACACCATGGGACCAAAACAAAAGGTTTCCTCCGGTTTTTTGTAGCGAGTTCCTTAGGTGCTTATCGTCGTAATGGCGAAGCGATATGCTGTACTTGTTCTATCAGGGACGTGATAACTCGTGGTTGACGAATTGTTCTGTCAGGGGCGTTCATGAATTTTCTTATTCTTTTTGGGTTCCGATTTCATTTACTTGTATCCTGCAGGAGGGATTTGCTCTTTCGTTTTTTTTTTTTTTTGCCTAGTTTGGTTGTGTCCCTTTCAACGAGCTTTGGATGCAGCATTCTGCTGTGCTTTTGGTATTCTTGGTACCTTTTTTTTAAATCTGTGGGGAATCATGATAATGAGAACGTTCGGCTTGAAACGTACTCGTTTTACTTTTGCTCTGGCTTCTTTGTTGGCTAGCCGTTTTGGGCAACGCGTAGTTCCAAAAATGTTTGATGTCGCGCATCCAGATCCCTGCACGAGGTGTTTACTGGACTACTCCCTCCATTCTTAATTTTATTCAAAAAATTTGCTCAAATATATAAATTTTTAAGTTGTGATTCAAATAATTTTAATGATTAATCAAATTATATCAAAATACATGAAATTTATTAAAAAAAATTTAATAAAATAAAAGGTCAAAATTAAATATAAAAGGCAACATCGACATCAATTAAAGAACAAAAAGAGTAACTCTTCAGTGAAGAACACTATTATTGGCCTAGCCATTATTGTGGGACATAGTAACGTTGGTTCATTATTTAACATTTTTTTTAAAAAAAAACTTATTTAGGATTGGTCGACCAAAGAATCCGGTGCTTTGACAATTCTATTGACTTGTCAAGTTTTCTACTACCTCCGTTTTAAAATATAATCATTTCTAAATTTAGTCAAAGTCAACTTTTTTAACTTTAACTAATAATATTTAAAAAATTACCTACTTTTTTATATAAAAAAATCTTTTTTTATAAAATCTTATTTTTATGATGAATAAAAAAATATAAACTTTATATGATAAAATATTATTAATTTTTTATTATTAATGATCAAAGTAATAAATATTTCACTTTGACTAATTTTAAGCAAGTAGCTCTTTATTTGGCAGCCGTATACGTCTGGTTTTACTAACTGCAACTCTTTGGAGAACTCATGTTTTTATGCTCGACGTGTTCTGCGGCTTCTGCCTACACTCTGTATTGTTCTTGGAGGTATGCACTCCGCTAGATAGGAGACCCTCGGACAGGAACATAGGTCTTCCACACCCACCTTTCATCCTCATGCCCCTCCCTGTCTCCATCCGGCCAAAGCACCAACCATTACTTCCACCAAGGGGAAATATCCTAATTCACCTTATGAATTTGCAACGTATAACCAGTCTGTGGCCAACATACACACGGTGGCCAACCGCACATTCAGCCACAGATTCTCGTCAACCCTAGCGTGATTCAGTTGGCAGTGTTTCCACTTTACCTCAATCTTAACAGTTTTTCATATAATTTGAGCTAGGTCAGTAGCTTAGCTTATTCATTAGCCTGTACCAAATAGAGTGTAAGTTCCTCATTTGGATTTAACTGCCCTTTTCTATATTGTTTCTGATTTGATTAAAATAAAAAAAACAAAAGATTTAGTACCAAATATGCAAGATTGGTTTGGTGTTAGGACACGTCTTGTATACTTTTGTAGTGTTATAAGATTCGTGCACAATTTTTTTTCCTATATATAATCAATAGCCTGTTCTTGTGTTGCTTATTTTGTTGCCTATACCGGTGTTGAGCCGTTAAATTATTGTTTACTATTTGCCATAGGTGTCTATTAATCCTGAGTCAAAGTCAAGACAAACAAACAGAGAGGTTCTTAATGAGCTCATCAAGTTGTATGGGAAGACATCTCTTGGTGGCAAATTGCCTGCCTATGATGGAAGGAAGAGTCTTTATACTGCTGGTTCACTTCCATTTGATTCGGAGGAATTTGTGGTTAAGCTGGTTGACCCAGAGAGGAAGGAGAAAGAAAGGCATGTCCACATTCCATATAGGCTATGTCATTTGTACTTTAGAAAACAATGTTTATTTCTCACATCCATTTGATCCTTCTCAACTTTGCAGGGCTGAGAGAGAGTACAAGATCACTATTAGATTTGCTGGGAGAACAGACATGTACCACCTTACGCAATTTCTGCGTGGAAGACAGAGGGATATGCCACAAGAAACCATACAAGTACTTGATGTTGTTCTCAGGGAGTCGCCTTCTTGGAAGTACAATAGTTAAACTCGAGCTTGCCTGCATTGTATCTTAAATTACCTTCTATGGGATCTAACATTTTATTGATTTATCATTGTCGATGCAGTTATGTAACAGTATCCAGATCATTTTTCTCGACATCTTTTGGTCACCGGGGAGACATTGGGGAAGGCCTCGAGTGCTGGAGGGGTTACTACCAGAGCTTGCGCCCTACACAAATGGGGCTTTCACTGAATATAGGTGCAACTCCAGTTGTCCCTGGCAGTATTTCAGTGCACTCATCTGTGTTCATCAGATGCTTGTTTAATCTACAACTGTTTCATGTTAATTTTTCAGATATATCTGCAACATCCTTTTTCAAGCCTGTGTCAGTGATCCGATTCGTGGAGGAGTTCCTGAACATTCGTGATACCTCTAGGCCTTTGTCAGACAGGGATCGAGTGAAGGTTCTATTTCCACACTACGAATCTACAAAACCCATTGTGCTGTGTGGCTTACTATATTTGCTTATGGTTGTCTAAAATCTTTATTGTGCTAAGATAAAGAAAGCGTTACGGGGAGTTCGCATTGAAACAATCCACCAACAGGATCAGATCAGGAGATACAAGATAACAGGGATCACATCCATTCCGATGAGCCATCTGATGTAAGTTGCTTTCTCTTAATTTTTGTTTTATTTCTCTTACTGTCTACAAGCCTTGAAACTCAGTAAAGCTCTGCTGGATTTTTTGATAAGAATGATGTGAAATAGTGGGCATGCTGTATGAATCTGTGAGGGTTGGACATTAGGAAAAATATTTATTTTGTGAATAGTTCACTGTTAGGTTGTTTTCAGAAATTGTATGGTATGTTCCTGAAGAAAGATCTGACAATTCTTAAGGCGTGCATCTTTGTATTAATCTTCAAGCGCTTTGTAAATGAAATGTAATGCACAGTTTGAAAATTTTGACCAGTAGAATATTATGTTGTTGTACCTGTTTGTCTTTGTAGATTCCCAGTTGATCTAGAGGGTACAAAGAAGACTGTTGTGCAGTACTTTTGGGACAAGTATGATTACAGATTGAAGTATGCTACGTGGCCATGTCTTCAGGCTGGCAGTGATGCTCGCCCCGTGTATTTACCTATGGAGGTAATTTACCTGTTATCTATTTATTGTTCTAATACTCTTTTGGTATCTTCAGTGTTTGATCAGAGCCAATTTGCAGGTGTGCAAGATTGTAGAAGGGCAGAGATACTCCAAGAAACTCAATGACAAGCAAGTGACCAACATACTGAGAGCAACTTGTAAACGTCCCAAGGAAAGGGAACAGAGCATCCGTGATGTACGTATCATGCATTTGTCCCAGTATTATTGTATATTTGAAGAACCACATCATTTCTCAATGACAATATTTATGCGCACTTCACAGATGGTTCTGCACAACAAGTATGACGAGGACAAGTTTGCTCAGGAGTTTGGCATACAGGTCTGCAATGATTTAGTGTTGGTTCCAGCCCGTGTTCTGCCTCCACCCTTGGTACCATTGCATATTTATCTAGTGTTTATTTTGCTACAAGTTGTTTCCTGAGTATTTCTTCATTCGATGAGTAATAATGACTTTTTTCTACATTTCAGTTGAAATACCATGATTCTGGCAGGGAGAAGGTTTGTGCTCCAAGTGTGGGACAATGGAACATGATCAATAAGGTATGCCATGTTAACACTTATCTGGTATAAGTTAGTTGAGCTTACTTGTTTTGTTAACATTGTATGTACACTGCTTGTCATGCCTTTGCAGCTTGTAATTCTTTTTATGTTGGTACTATCACTACCAGTATTTGGAGTAGCTTACTTTTCATTCATATATGGAACATGATCAATAAAATGAATGCTATTCTTTTACTACTGTATGTTGTGTACTTTTTCCAGAAAATGATTAATGGAGCAACTGTGGATAATTGGACCTGTTTGAACTTCTCACGCATGCGCCCGGAGGAGGTACAGAGGTTCTGTTTGGATCTGATCCATATGTGCAATGCTGCTGGAATGGTAAAGTTTTTCACCAATTTTCGTTTTATGAAAGGTACTCTGTATAGTTCAATATGTTACAGTTGGCTCTTATCAACTTGTAGTCTGTCAATCCAAATCCATGTATAGAAGTCACGTCAGAGTCTCCTAACCATATAGAGAATGCTTTGAAAGAGGTACACAGGAGGGCCAAACAAGTAACGGCAAATCAGCTACAACTTTTAATTGTAATCCTGCCTGATGTCAGTGGTTCTTATGGTAAGCATACTGTTTGCTGGGTTATAGATAACATTGCGGCTTTTTATGAGTTATTTTACATACGTGGTAGCATTGTTTTGCAGGGAAGATCAAAAGAGTTTGTGAGACTGACATTGGAATAGTATCTCAGTGTTGCTTGCCGAGGCATGCTAGCAGGCCGAACAAGCAATACCTGGAAAATGTTGCCCTCAAAATCAACGTCAAGGTCTAAATAGTTCATTCTCTTGTTTCAATTTTGGTTCTTTCATAGGGGGATGCGAGTATATAACATGTTCTTTTTGCTGAAGCAGGTTGGAGGGCGCAACACAGTTCTTGAGCGAGCCCTGGTACGCAATGGCATACCATTTGTGTCAGAAGTCCCAACAATCATCTTTGGTGCTGATGTCACACACCCCCCACCAGGAGAGGATTCTGCATTATCCATTGCCGCAGTTAGTTATTTCTTATATCTACCAACCTGCATCATGATTGTTCTCATAAGTGTGATCATAATGATGTGCAAATACTGATGCTTCTTTTAACTTCATGCAGGTGGTAGCTTCAATGGATTGGCCAGAAATTACCAAGTACAGAGGTCTGGTGTCTGCTCAACCACATCGCCAAGAGATTATAGAAGATCTATTTACTGTCGCTAAAGATCCACAGAAGGGGAACACTGCTAATGCTGGCATGATCCGGTAAATTTGTGTTTATCTGCATTGATATGGTTTAAATATGTAATCTTACATGCTCTTGTTTGTAGGGAGCTACTAATTGCTTTCCGCAAGAAGACAAACCGAAAGCCTGAGAGGATAATATTCTACAGGTATGCGTACTGTGATTATGTGTATTGTTCATCATTAGTTTAAGATCTTAAATGAAATCTGTATGCTGATTACTCCTATAAAGGGATGGTGTAAGCGAAGGTCAATTCAGCCATGTTCTGCTTCATGAGATGGATGCTATCAGAAAGGTAATCCACATTTATGATTTGCTTCCTTAAATTTGTTTTCTTATCCAGGCTTATTGAATTCTTTCTATTGTTTCAAGGCTTGCGCCTCTTTGGAGGAGGGATATCTGCCCCCAGTCACATTTGTGGTTGTCCAGAAAAGGCATCACACAAGGCTTTTCCCTGAGGTTCAAGGAAGGCGTGATATGACTGACAGAAGTGGAAACATTCTTCCTGGTTAGTGTACTCCTATTTGGTGCCGCACTGTTACACTTAATATGTAGAACTGTGGCTTCTGCTTGACTGCTTGCAATTGCTGATTGGTGTTGTATTTATTGCTGCAGGAACTGTTGTTGACCAAAAGATTTGCCATCCTACCGAGTTTGATTTCTACCTGTGTAGTCATGCTGGCATCCAGGTAACTTCATGTAGGCTCTGGTCAGATCATTTCTAGCACACCATTTTTAGTTGTTCAGGGCCTGTAAATCTTTCTTCCAGGGAACTAGTAGGCCCACTCATTACCATGTTCTTTATGATGAGAATCATTTTACGGCTGATGCACTCCAGTCCTTGACCAACAATCTTTGCTACACGTGAGTTGAACTCTCTCTCTCTCTCTCTCTCAATTGATGTGTGCGTTCCTGCTTTTACGTAACCTTTCTTTCAATTGATGAAATGCAGGTATGCTCGTTGCACCCGTGCGGTATCGGTGGGTAAGTTCTTTTGTACTTCCCTATCTCTTCTGTTTCCTATCTTATTTTTCTCGGTTAAGCTTAATTCGTTGGAATAGAACTCTAATACGTACTTCTCCAGATTTCAATTATTTTTTAGCAATGTACAGCAGGGGTTGGTTGGTATTTCCAGGTTTTAATTGCTTACTCCCTCCGTTATGATTTTATTGTCGCTGATTAGCTTAAAATTGTGTTAGCTGATGACAACAAAACAAAAACAGAGTATGTTGGGAGATCTGAGTTTTGCTCCTTTAACTCAACAAAAAAAAAAAAGGTTTGGAGTTGGTAGTTGCAACTGATTTGATAAAATTGTAAACTTGATATTTAACATTCAACAAAACCTTTTGCTGTTTGATATGAATAAACAATCATTTTCTTCATGGCAATTTCGTTGATATGATGAACAAACATAACCTTGGTACACTGATTCTTGTAGTAAACACGAAATATTCTTCACATCTTTGGAGTGGTAGTTTCTTCAATAGTACAGGCTTCTTTATCTGATTATCACTGATTTCCCTGGAACTGTCATGAACAACTATTGCCAACACAATGTTGTATTTCTTATGTAACCAGCCGTAACTAATGGTTCCTCTTGTTTCCAGTGCCACCAGCCTACTATGCTCACCTTGCCGCGTTTCGCGCTCGCTACTATGTGGAAGGAGAGACCTCTGATGGTGGCTCAACTCCTGGAAGCAGCGGGCAGGCAATCGCTCGCGAGGGTCCTGTGGAGGTGCGTCAACTTCCAAAGATAAAGGACAACGTGAAGGATGTTATGTTCTACTGCTAAGCTGTTCACTGGATGATGATGATGATATATATTCCCTTTTTGACGAAGATGGTCCTCGTAGTTTCTGTCCAGACTCGCCCAGAACTTCTTTTTCCTCGTAGTGGCTTGTCATCCTTAGTAGAAACTCCGTTCTGATGAAGCCGATGCAAGTACTTCTATAAATGTTCCTGGTTTCAGATGCTATTCTCTTTAGTTCTGTCTGCCCTATTGCTTTTTTTACCTGGAGGAAAATGACATGAATATATTTTGGCTTCTTTTTTCAATGAGTTTTTATTCGTCATTGAGAGGTCAGATCCTTGTACAGCTCCAAGTAGTACATGTCTTGGACTTTTGACTCCAGATGAGCTCACTGAATCATATTTCTACGTTGCCGGTTCCTTTCTTCTGAAAACTGCTAGTTCTCGAGAAAATGATCTGGATTTTTCAGCTTTATGTTGGATTACCAGTTTCTATTTATGCTGCTGCTGAGGTTTTGTTTAGCTGTTTACTCGATAACGAGAAAGGAGTCTTTATCCTCTTTGAGTGTGGAATTTTGTCCCGGAGGATTCGCGTGTTTCCACTGGCAAATTCAGCCTGCTGCGTTGTTTGGAAAATTCACAAGAACTCAAGCATGCTTACACAAGTTTATGATTACCTGAAGAAGTTTGATACTGAACTCATCCAGAGACAAAAAAGAACAGCAGTCAACCTTTGAAAGTTTTTTTTTTGTGAGGGGCGGGGGGGGATGCAATGAGCTAATGTGGCAATGCAAAATTTGAGCGAATGCACATCATTTAATTTGTAAATTTTTTTTTTTGAAAATAGGACAGAAACGCTGCCAATCATTAAAAAAGAAGTTTAGAAAGATACAACCTAAAGATACATATCTAACCCAGCAAACATGCTAGACCGAATCATGGTCATCACCAAGTCCGGGTAAAGAAACAGAACAAAAGAGAACCAACAATAGATAAACCACTATCCAACATCAATTTGAGCTGAACCAACAATAGTCATCATCGACTCGAGCTGCTTATCCTTGACTGCTTGATGTTTTCAGCAACTAGTAAAGCTGTTAGATATGCTGGATCCCAAGAGTGATATGAAGCAAACTAACGTAATAACTCCTCATTCACCTTAGTTAGCTCACATATTGCCTTCACAAACTCCATAAAAGGTTGCTCATAGACATTAAGTTGCTGCTGTAAAAACAAATCATCTGGCTACTTAGCTTTTTTAATGAAGACCCATTTCTTTGTCAACATATCCCGAACCATTTCTTTGTCAACATATCCCGAACCACCTTGATGTCTGGTTTTTGAGATCTGATTTTATTCTTCAATTTTTGGCTGCAACATTGATTGCTCTCCGTACTCACGACAACTGATTTCTTTTTGGAAGATGTTTTAAGTAGAGTAGAGGGAGACAGAGAGGATACCATATTATACTTGAAGTTGCTTAAGGTTTTGATCAATTAATGTCCAATCAATTGTTCTGCTGTACTTCTAATCTTCAACGGAGACTGAAACCCATCCATGATTTGGGTGGGTGGGGTCTCTAGAGCTGCACTTGTGTTTTTGAGGAGCCCCTAAAAGGCACCAATGCACAACTCGTCTTTCTTCTATGATGTTCTGGTTGATACTTTCTATTTTCGGTTCTATGGAAAGTTGTTGGTTTGGTTGTAGGTTCCCAGCAGACAACTCCAAAGTTGAGACCTGCCTCCTTGGGTGCGTGTCAGCTCTAACATCGGATCATCGAGGAAATCTCATGACTGCTTGGTGGACTGGATGGAAACTTGGAGGCATTCTTCAGGGGTAGGTATTGCTGCCATCCCAACTTCTAAGATGTCGAAACTTTTACCAATGGCACTGCTGCTGGCATTCAATGTGCCCGAGCATTCTTGATGAAGATGCTGCCAACCACTACAATATCCCTCGCAGCTTTGATGCAAATGGCGATCCTTCAACTGGCCCTTTTGCCCTTGCCACCGCTTTCTTTGGAACACATTCTGGAGGCATGAACCATCAGAGCTATCTTGTTTGGCGGGGGATTTCAGGCAGCCGGCATTCGGGCGCCGCTGACGAGACGGACACCCGGACAAAATATGTCTTGAATAGTGACATACCCAGCACCGAGTCAGGTTTCTGCAACTCGAAACTTGGTGGTCGAAGGCGAGGCAGTTGAAGCACTTTCCCTGCATCTTGCTAAAGGAGGTAGCCCGACGGTGAAAAGGTTTAGACCGCTCTACTGCATGCCTAGATGCCTAGAACTCCGGCCGAGGTCCTCCATTGCATTGCAGGCACCTGGGAAGCACCTGCTGCCATCCTACATCAGGCACGCATAGCACAGCTCAGCGTGGAGCGGCGCCCTTCCGAAGCGGAGACAGGTCTGAGCTGTTCACTTGGCGTTGGAGCTTCGGGGTTGTCAACCTCGTTACCGACGAAGGATCCCGTGCCGGCACACTGGGCAGCTGCTGAACAGTCGAGGGAAGAGTCCCTTGCACCACCTCCACGAAGGATCTCCTCCGAGAGCAGTCCCTCTCCGTCGCCAATGCTGCATCCTCAAATTTCTCCGCAGTCGGTGAGCGCATGTTCCTTGAGCGCTTATCACGATGGATTCCCTCGAACCTGCTATAGATCTTCGGTCGCCAGCGAGGTGCGAAGGGGCTAGATCATTGTCTGACCACTTGAGCAAATGATCTAAGGAGCCTGCCATCGGTACCTCTGAAGGGAGCTGAGGTAGGGGCCTCCAAGAACACCTGGTCTTCTACAGCCAGAGGTGATCGTTTAACAGAAGTGACCGCGTCCTCAAGGAGTTCGATATCACAGCGTTCCAGTACCGTGGTGACCGCGTCGAGTATCACGTGTGGCTTAGTGCGTGAGTTGTTACCGATTCAATCGGATCACGATCAAACTAGCGTGAGTTGTTGGTCATGCATGCATGTAAAAATACTCTTGTAACTCCTCTAGTATAAATACAGTTAGACCCTGATCAGGGTTGATGTGATTCACAATTTCTTTTATGGTAGTCAAAGCTTATATCCTATCTTGCGTCCACTTCGCATCCATGGCCACCACGAGCTCGCCACTGGTTGTCCTACCAAACAATGCAATCACAATTAAGCTTACACAAGACAATTTTCTCCTGTGGAGTGTGCAACTCCTGCCTTTACTGAGGAGTTACCAGTTGATTGGCTACATTGACGGCATGATCACAAAGCCTGCGCTCACCATCACCGAGCCAGCACAAGGAGAGGGCAATCCGCCACGTACCTCTGTTAATCCTGCGTACACGACATGGTACCCCTAGGATCAGATGGTGCTCACCACCATCAACACTTCAGTCACAGAGGAGGTGCTGGGCAGCTTGTCGGCTTGACTACTTCCCGTGATGTTTGGGTGCACATTGAGAAGCTGTACACAGCAAGTTCGAAGGCAAGGATCATGCAGATCCGCATGCAGTTGGCAACCATTCAGAAGAACGACCTCAGTATGGTCGATTATTTTCGCAGTGTAAAGAGCCTCGCTGATACTCTGACATCAGTAGGCAAACCTCTTGATCATGAGGAGTTGATTTCATATATGCTGTGAGGGCTTGGCCTCGAGTATAATCCATTAGTGACGAGTATCATTGCAACTCTCACTGACTCAACTACTGTCCATGATATTTATGCTCATATGTTAGCTTTTGAACAGAGATTGGAACACAATAATGTCTCCTTTCATGTTTCATCAGCTAATCATGTCAGCAGGAACCAAAACCAAAATAGAGGAGGTGGCAGAAACAGTCATGGAAGAGGCCGAAATGGTGGAGGCCGCAATACTCGTGGAGGCAATGCTGGAGACAGAGGCCCAAGGAGTGCAATCTCCTGTCAGGTTTGTGGAAAATCAGGGCATGATGCTCTGCATTTTTTGGTACAGGTTTGATCGATCTTATCAACCTGATAATGCAAAGGTAGCAGCGGCAGCAATGTCAGGCAGCTACAATATTGATACTGATTGGTATGCTGACACTGGAGCAACTGATCACATTACTAATGATCTTGGACGTCTACATGTGAAGGAGAAATACTTTGGTGCAGATCAAGTGCAAGTAGCAAATAGCTCAGGTTTGTCCATTTCTCATGTAGAAAATTCATATCTTGCAGCTGGCTTGAAATATTTACTGCTTAAAAATGTTCTTCATGTTCCAAAAATCAATAGGCAGTTGTTGTCCATTCATAAACTAATCACTGATAATGATATCTATGCCGAGTTTCACCCAAATCATTTTCTTCTAAAGGACCGAGCCACGAAGAGTACCCTCCTCACAGGAAAATGTAGAGATGGCCTTTACTCAATTCCAAATAAATCGGCACAAGCCCTTCTGACAACCAAGAACAATCAAGAACTCTGTCATCATCGGCTTGGCCATCCTTCTTCTTCCATTGTTCATCAAATTTTAGCAAGTAGTGGGGTCTCTGATGTACCTCTCAATAAGAATTCCTTTGTGTGTGATGCGTGTCTTCACGGCAAAAGTCATCAACTAGCTTTTAAGCCATCTCATCATGTGTCTTCTAGTGCTTTTGAATTTATTCATACTGATGTATGGGAGCCTGCTAGAACCACAGTTAATGGATTTAGATTTTATGTTAGCTTTGTTGATGACTATAACAGATTCACATGGATTTACTTTCTTAAACACAAATCTGAAGTTGAATCTATTTTTCTTCAGTTTCAAAAACATGTTGAACTGCTGCTTGAAAAGAAAATTAAGATTGTTCAGTCTGACTGGGGAGGAGAGTATCAAAGATTATATAAATATTTTGAGAGAACAAGAATAGCACACCACATCTCCTGCCCTCATACACATCAGCAGAATGGCTTGGTAGAAAGAAAACATAGGCATCTTGTAGAAACAGGCTTAACTTTGTTAGCTCAGTCTCAAATGCCAATGAAATTTTGGGATGATGCTTTTCATTCAGCTTGTTTCTTGATTAACAGAATGCCTAGCCGTGTCATTAACAATGACACACCTCTCCATAGGCTTTTTGGAACTGCTCCTGATTATAAACTTCTTCGAGTCTTTGGTCAGCCTGCTATCCCAATCTTAGACCTTATAACAATCGAAAACTTAAATTCAGAACAAAGCAGTGTGTCTTCATTGGATATAGTCCTCACCACAAAGGTTATAAGTGCCTTGATAGGCAAACAGGAAGAGTTTATATTTCTAGAGATGTGATCTTTGATGAATTCACTTTTCCTTTTGCTATCTCGACTCAATCAGGCTCAGACCCTTTACCAACTCCAAGACAACCCATTGCTTTACCTGCTCTGTCCCAGTATACTGAAAAAATATCTTACTGACACACATCCGATAATAAGCAGTATGACAGATAAGAACCCTGCAATTTATGTTTTTCCTGCTAATGATGGACTAATCACTTCTTCACAATATCTGCCATGCAGTGCCCCCTCTTCTCCTGCAGGAAATATTCATCATAATACTACTGAACCTATTCTAGCTGAAGAAGCAGAAGCTCATTCAGGTCCTGCTGATCATCATCATAGTGCAGTGCAGTCAGATACTGCTGCTACGGCTGCACCTCAACATTCAATGCAGACAAGGCTTAAGAACAATATTGTCAAGCCCAAAACATATACTGATAGCACAATAACGTATTCTACTGTGAAGACTCAGCGGCTCAGTCTCACTGAACCTGCTTCTCATCTAGCAGCACTACAACACCCTCAATGAAAGCAGCTATAGAAGAGGAATATTCTGCCTTGCTGAGAAACAAAACTTGGAAGCTGGTGCCACCACAGAAAAATATCAACCTTATTGATTGTAAGTGGGTTTTCAAACTGAAGAGAAAGGCAGATGGAAGTGTTCATCGATATAAAGCTAGATTGGTGGCCAAGGGCTTCAGTCAGAGATTTGGAGTTGATTATAATGACACATATAGTCCAGTAGTGAAGCCTACTACAATTCGAATTATTCTGTCACTCGCAGTTAGTAAAGGCTGGTCTATAAGACAAATAGATATTCAAAATGCCTTCTTGCATGGTGATTTAGAAGAACAAGTGTTCATGAAACAGCCTCCTGGCTTTGAGGATCCAAATGTTCCATCAGGCTATATATGTCATTTACAAAAGGCTCTGTATGGACTGAAACAGGCTCTTAAAGCCTGGCATTCTAAACGCACAAGTAAACTTCAAACTTTGGGGTTTGTATCATCCAAAGCAGATTGCTTCCTCTTCATTTATCAGCAAGGACCAATAATTATATATATGCTCATTTATGTTGATGATATAATTATAGTCAGCTCCTCTGTCACCGCAACTGGTAAACTCATCTCTCAGTTGTTAGCTGATTTTGCAGTAAAAGGTTTGGGCAACCTTGACTATTTTCTTAGCATTGAAGTAAGGCATGATCAAGGGAGAATATTACTGAATCAACAGAAGTATGTTCATGACTTATTTCATCGAGCAAATATGCTGCACTGAAAAGCCATCTCAACTCCTATGGCTCCCTCTGAGAAGCTAAGCAAAAATCAATGGTTAGTCCTTACTGGGGATTCCATTTTCCAATACTGAAGCATAGGTGGAGGACTGCAATATCTGACTATCACCAGACCTGACTTATCCTTTGTTGTTAACAAAGTTTGTGAGTTTGTACAAGCTCCAACTAAAGTTCATTGGGCTGCAGTAAAAAGGATTCTAAGATATGCAGAGGGCACAGCAGACCAAGGTCTGAAAATCAGTAGCACGTCCATCAATACTCTAATTGCATATTTTGATGCAAATTGGGCTGGGTGTGTTGATGATAGATGTTCTACAAATGGTTTTGCAGTGTTCTTAGGATCAAATTTGATTTCTTGGAGCTCTCGAAAACAGCCCATAGTTTTCAGATCTTCTATTGAAGCAGAATATAAGGCAATAGTCAATGTTACAGCAGAGCTAGTATGGATTCAGCCGTTACTGAACGAACTTGGTATTTTCTTGGATAAATCACCTACTCTATGGTGTGATAATTTAGGAGCAACGTATCTTACTGCAAATCCAATGTTTCATAGAAGAACAAAACATACTAAAGTGGATTTTCACTTTGTCAGAGAGCAAGTAGCAAGGAAAGCACTAGAGGTCAGGTTCATATCATCAAAAGATCAACTTGCTGACATATTCACTAAACCTCTGCTCAAACTGCCTTTTGGGTCTATATGTCGCAATCTCAACTTGAAATCTTTACGCTGAGATTGAGGGAAAATGTTAGAAGACAAGATTCAGAAGAGGTCAGAGGTGATCGTTCAATAGAAATGATCGCATCTTTAGTGAGTTTAACAAAGATTTAAAAGAGGCCAGAGTGATCGTTCAACAGAAGTGACCGCGTTCTTATGGAGTTTTGTATCACAGTATTTCAGTACTGTGGTGACCGCATCGAGTATCACGTGTGATTTAATGCGTGAGTTGTTGGTCATACATACATGTAAAAATACTTTTGTAACTCTTTTAATATAAATACAGTTAGACTTTGATCGAGGTCGATGTGGTTCACAAATTCTTTTAGAGCTGGTGGGGAACAGAGATGAGGGAGGCGGAGACTTCTAGGAGAGCTTCGATCCTGGAGAGAAGGGGCGCGCGAGCTCTGGGTCTGTTGATTGAAGCTGGGATTTGATGCTTGGAGTGGGGGAAAACAGGGAGATTGGAGGGGGTGCGAGGGAGCCGCCATGGGAGCTCCAACGGTCCGCTGGGCAGCTAGACTCGAATTCATGCGTTTGTTACTGAATGTAACTGATACAGATCTTTGTTGTGCAGAACGCAGAATTCGTCGCCTCGTCTCTGAACTTCACCGTGGCTGTGGCTCGCTTTCGGTAGCGCTACAAGTCTAAGCGTATAGAGTGCGTACGGAGGCCACTGCTCGACCTTTGTGGTCGTATGGATAGGCTCGATTCTGGAGAGATAGCTCTCAACTTTAAAATTTATGAAGCTTCATGACCTTTATCGCTCCATCCCATCTGCTGAACAGCATTGGATTGGAATGGTGAAGGATGCGCTTGGACGGAGTGGCCGAGACAACAAATACAGCGAGTCAAAACCAAGTCAAGGCGACCGACCGCCGGGCCCGCCATGGACGCTAGTACACTATCCCTTCTTCCCGCTGACCTCCGTTGGCTCCTCCTCCTCCTCCCCCTCTGACACCTCCTTGTGCCGTTGCTCCGGCAGGGAAGAGGAGTCCTCCGCGTTGTCCCTGAACTTGGCGTATATGTCTCCCTTGTAGAACTTCCTGGTCCTCCACACGAGCACCAGCGACACGAGCGCGCCGGCCACCGTGACGGCGGTGATGATCAGGAACGACAGTCTGAAGCACTCCACGCCGACGCAGGTCTTGTCCCCGCCGGCGAGCGAGCCGCCGTGCTGTTTCGCGGCCTCCACGTCGTAGAGGTACCCGGCGACGCGGACGTTGAGCACGTACGCGCCGATGGGGCTGGCCACGGACCCGAAGTTGTACAGCGTCGAGTAGTGCTTAAGCCCGAACACCTCGGAGATGATGGCGAACAGCAGCGGCCACTGCGCGCCGAAGCAGAAGCCGGTGACCACGGACGCGGCGTACAGCGACTGCGGCACGCCGAAGGCGATCAGGAGGTGGCCCACGCACGACAGCAGGAGCACCAGCGTCAGCATCAGCGGGCGCGGGAACTTGTACCGCGCCAGGAAGATCTCCGAGGCGAAGCCGGCGGTCACGCGCCCGGCGTAGTTCCAGATGCTGATGAGGGAGACGAAGGTGTTGATGCTCTTGGACGGGTAGCCCAGCGACTGCCCGATCTGGCCCATGTTGTCGATCGCCGTCAGCGTGCCGCCGACGCCGCAGATGGTGGCGAGAAACAGTACCAGCATGTCCACGCTCACCAACGCCTGGAGGATGGTGTAGTCCTCCCCCTGTGCCGGCGGGTTGAACATGTGCTTCAGGCACGAGCCTAAGCAAGAAGACGATGACTGCTGTTGTTGTTGCTTTGAAGCCTCGGCGGCGGCCTCTGTTTCGGTGCTCTGGCGCGCCGGCCCTGCTGTTTTTGCCATCTGCAGGGCCGTGGCAGCTGGCTTCTCGACGGCCACCGTCGGCGGCTCGCGGAGAGACTCCTCGAGCTCCTTCTGGACCTTGTACTCCTGCTTGACGACCACGGCGAGCGGCAGGAACAGGATGAAGAGAAGCGCCGCGGCCGACGCGGCGTATGCGGCGTGCGAGAAGTTGACCTGCTTCTGCACCACGATCATGACGAGGAGGTAGGCGGCGAGCGCGATGGAGATGTACAGGAAGCAGAAGAAGGCGTCGTTGCTGGTCGCCGCGGACGAGCCGCCGCGCCGGCTCGAGCGAGGGTACGGCATGATGCGGACGGTGTGCACGAACAGGATGGATATGGCGGCCGGGAGCCAGGCAATGAGCAGGACGAGCGACTTGGCGTCGTCTCCGTAGATGGCGAGGTAGAGCTGCGTGAAGATGGCGCCGCTGAGGCCGACGAAGCCCTTGAGCAGGCCCAGCACGATGCCGCGGCTCTCGGGGAAGTTCTTGACGCAGGTGACGAGCGCGCCGGTGTTGGCGAAGGACTGCGAGTTGGCGCCCACGCAGATGTAGATGCACATGAGCCAGACCGGCGGGCGCGCGGTGCGGCCGTCGATGGAGAGGTAGATCATGAGGTACCCCACGAGGTTCATCACGGCGCCCATGGCGAGCACGACCCACGGCGGCGTGACCTCGTTGATGAGCCCGGAGACGACGCCCACGTTGGCGCCCAGGTCCTTGAAGAACGAGAGCGTGTTGAGCGTGCGCTGGTCGTAGCCCAGCGACGTCTTGAGCACCTTCGAGTAGATGCTGAAGATGTACGTCGCCCCTGACGCCGACAGGATCAGCAGGCACGCGAACACCATGAACCACCGACCCAGCACCACTTGCCGCGCGAAACGCGCCGTCAGCACCGGCGGACCCCCGCCGCCGCCGCCCGACGCGAACACCATCGCGAGGACCCGATTGAAGCGCTCTGTTCTTGCGCGAGTGTGCTCTCTGCTTCGGTTGGACTGGTCGCTTGATGGCTCGAGCGGAAGAAGTGACGAATGGCGCGAGCGTGAACGTGATATATAGAACGAAACGAAGGCTAAGCAATGAGTGGATGGTATGAAGACCGGCCTTGTGCTGAGTGTGACCGGCAGGACCGGAGATAAGAGTGTAGCTTGCACTCCACATGTTTAAAGCATTAATCGAAACTTGCCCAGGTTCTTACAACGTCGGTCAATTTTGTACAAATTTGTGATTCCTAGTTATAGAATTTATAGACATGTTCTTGGCAGTACGAAAAAAGGGAAAAGAAAAAGGAAGCATGCGCACTTGTATTAAGCCGTAGTACCTGAATCAATTTTTCAGAACACTCTAGCGCATGGTCCTTGGACTTTGGTGGCTGCAGAATTGCCACAAATTTTGTTTGGCGTGACAGGTTGTGAACAAATTTGTTTTCACCACAAATTTTGGGATGGAAAAGAAAAAAGGAACTGATCAAGCTCGGGCAAGAGGGTCAGAACTGTGACGGTCATCCCAGGATAAACACCCTGCGCGCGCGCTTTGACTCGCCATGCATTGACTACTCCGAATCACTACCACTGTGTCTCTCGCGTTAGCACTCGGAAGTGCACGTCGATGCCGAGAGAGATCTTCCCTGATCGACGGGACGCTGATCGGAAACGGCCGCAAGCTTTGAATTAAAAAGCGAAAAGCCGTGCTCGCACGCACGCATGTAATAATGCAACGTGTGCGTAGAGGACCGCTGAGTGCAAGGCTTTATGTTTCTTTGGAGAAAACAACTCGCGCGTTTATTTGTTTAATTGTATCATAATAACAAGTTGTAAAGCGCGGCAGGCGGCTACAATGTAAAGTACATATAATCAGATCTTTATCCAGCCTTTTGGGTCGGATATAATACTAGTTGGGAATTCATGCATCCCAGTAGGATATCATTGTACTTTGAAACTCTAAAAATATGTTTATTTGCAGCTAGTCAATTAAGCTCTAAAAAATTGCTCGGAGGAAAATGTGGCCGAATGAGGATGGTGCAGCGGCGAAGAGGAAGACGAGAAGATCGCAACGTAGAAAGCGATCGCCACCACGGTACCAAGCAACCATGCACACCCAAAATTCGGCACACCATCAAAATGCTCTCCCTCTCGCTCCCACGAAGTCGACAGAGATGCACGTCCGTTTCGCCGAAACGTGGAGTCGCATCCCACCAAACCTTTCGGAGGCCCGGCCGTCCATGGATCCGTCCCCGTTCCGCAAAAGCGACGGAGCAGTGGAGCACCAAGCCCCGGAGATGTTGGCAGTGGTCCTTCTTTGTTTGGGGTTGTTAACCACATGTTCGCCTCGCCAACGATCGTGGAGCGGAAAAGTTTCGGGGGGCACGGCGTGCCGAACACCCAAATAAACACGACGGAGACGGATTCCCCGAGCGTGCCCAACGGCGGCTAGGCGACGCGAGATCGGCGTAGCGGGAGCACGGGGAGGGGAAAAGGCGAACCATGCAAGATTCTCCTCTCGGCTCTGAAAACAATTGTCGCCTTTTGCACCTTCCACTATTGTAGAAAAAAAAAGGGGAGAGAGGGGGGGCTTCATGATCATGATTAAAGGGCCAGAGATCAAGGAGGACCGTGATGTGTGATGGAGATTTCCATGAGCATGCTGGACAATGGAAGTGGGCAAGTGGCCGTTACGTACCCATTCATCCGTGTGTGACAGTTTTGGCACAAGATGAGGAGGAGCATTTTTAGTGGTAGTTTCAACGGATCTCACGTCGAATCTCGGCGTCATCCCTGTTTGACAACCGGTCATGATCAGCGACGGGCTGCGCTCACTTGCGCTGTGAGATTCTACGAAGAAGCAGGTTTCACAATTCACACTGTAACCAGATGAGGACCTGAGTGTGACGAACCGACAGCGTCAGGATCGGATGCATTCCTCTCTCTATTTCATCTTCAACACTTGTTCGATTCAACGTCAAGCTAAACTAATGTGCGAATCAGTTCCCTCAGGTGCAAACAGTACAGTATCGCAGTCATCAGCGGTATCCACGCTCATGGCGACGGTGCAGGAGGACAGACCCAAGTAACCGTTGGATGCGGCAGGAGGATTGACAGGCCCAACTACTCAAGGGCTACACTGAGAGGCCCATGGGTAGCATTGTCAGACCGCTCCAGCTTTCAACTAAGGCCCAATTAGCCAGCATGTGATGAGGTGTCATCACATCAAGGCTGTTGTCCGGCCCCGTACGTAAAATTCACTGCGCTGGGAGAAATTCTGCCCCTCAATTGTTGAACTGACTGGAAAAATAAACGAAAGAGTGATACTAGTGCACTGATGAATCATAAGTGCAGCGCCAGTACAAGAAGTTAAATCTAGCACCAGCAATATCACCAATACTGGAACGTTACCGTGACGACACCATTTTAAAAATGAAGAAACTAGATGCATATGGATAGGCTTCACTGTGAAACACCAGAACACACATAAAAAGGTTCAAATTCTTACACGGTTCAAAAAAAAATTTTGCGAACAAGCTAGGGCCGAACGTTAGTGGCCCACGCTGGGAGGGCACTGGCCGCCGGTGTTGTTCCCGTAGGTGCAGTTGGACGGCTGCGCCGACGACGAGTCCGTGCTCGTGAACTCCACAGCGACGGCGCGACCCAGCGCCGCACCGGAGCCGCCCTCGCTCGCCACCACCCGTGCCGCCGCGCCGTCGCCGGAGGCAAGGAAGACGACGAGCACGAGAACCGCCGCTCTAAACCTCGGAGATCTCATGGTCGAAGACGACGCCGATTGGTGCAGCGAGTTTGATTGCACTGCCTGCACAAAGAGCTCTCGCATGCATTGTTGCGAGCTGTGCCGTGTGCGTGTGTATAAATAGGCTCGAAAATACCATTGCTCAAAAACACCACGTCTTGTTGCACTGTGGTCTGAGTCGTCTGACCCTGGAAAGTGGAAATGGAGTGGTTTTCTTCCAGAGGCCGCGGAGAAAACATGGCGCTGATTGGAATGCGCACTGCGGTCCACTGTATACGCGATCGTCCTCTCCATGGTTGAGATTTTAACAAGTCTGCACGCAGCCGGCAACTTCTTCTCCGGCGGGCGACGAAGCAACGGAAATTTTAAACGGGGACGATGCGTTCCAACGACGTTTTGCACGTGTCAGCCGAAGAGCTCTCTCATCGTTGTGCGCATGCATGCTTGTTGACTGGTGGATCGAGATTTTTTTTCAAGAGTACGGCGAGCGGCGAGCACTTTGGAAGGCAGGGAGCACTTGGGAGTTGGGACTTGCAGAGAGAGAGAGAGAGCATGGCGTCGGCGAACTGGCCACCACACATGAACCGGGAGACGTGGCTCCGGTCGCTTGCCTGTCGGGGAGAGACGGCGTCGTGCGCCGGGCCAAACACGAGAAATTTCGGCTGGTGCGTGGTCCGCGCGCGCGTTGGATTCAGAGCACCGCCACCGCCTGACCCAAGCCAAGCTAAGAAGAGGTCGGCGGCGACGGAACCCGCACGCGCGCCGCGATGGGTGCCGTGCCGGATGCGCGCGTAGTCTGGAGGATGTGGGACGGCGGTGAGGCTTGACTTAATAACCGGAGTATATGATGCGGAACAATGGCATTTCCAACAGTTGATTAGTTCAATTGACTTAATAACCGAGCGAGCGACTCCTCTACATGGACCCTCGATAATATACAACACGGAACAGCACAAGGTCCCAGAAACAGAGTTCTTACGAAGACAAAAAGTTAAAAACAGAAGTCCAGCAGCAATAGAGCACGGCGCTAAGTCTTGTGCAGGTACTATAAATTAGACGCAAAATGCCACGGAACTGGAAATGGCTGAGTCAGGTAATTTGGTTTGTACATCGCCACTCGCGGCGCTTGACTGCTCCATGTTTGTTTTCGATCAAACGGCCTTCACCTCAGGCTTGACGGCTCTGGTTTTGGCAGCTACGCTGCTCTTGGGCGAGCACTGTACTCTGTTAGCATCTTTAGAACTCCCAATGCTATGGCGGTGTGACCGCGTAGATGATGCAGCTGTGCTTTTGCTCCCCTCTGGCGTTTGTGGTGCGTCGTTGCAACTCTTTCTCCTTGAACTTGTAAACTTCGGCGATTTGGCACGAGTAGGAGGCACCTTGACAGAATAGAAAGTAAAGGTAAGAAACATAAATGAGGATAGCTCTGCACCATCAAATGATGGGAAACTAGCTAAATATAATTCTTGACAGCAGTAATCAATATTCAGTAAACATAATAACTATGCATTTCAATCCACATATAGGAAGCCTTATGAATACAATATATGGATGGAATAAACTAAGTACAGTTATGCTACTGAAATATTACTACACATAAACAATAATAACATATAAATAACAAAAGTTGACCTCACCTTCCTTGTACAAAATACATAATTTTACTCTAATAATGCATCTCTTTTTAATGTACAAGTTTCTTCTGATATTTTCACCTATAGAAGATACATTTTGTATATAAATGACATTCGTCGTTTGACCATTCGTCTTATTCAAAAAATTTACGAAAATGCAAAAATTAACAAGTCAAGTTTAAAGTACTTTTAATAATGAATTATGTCATAATAAAATAAATAATTTTTCACAAATTTTTTGAATAAGACGAATGGTCAAAGGGAAATGTCTGAAAATCTAAACCGACACTTATTTTGGGACGGAGGAAGTATTGGACTTACCTTCTTAAGCTCAGCCTTTGGCGGTGGACCTTCTTGATAGAAGCTTGGCATGGGTTTTGCTCGGATGACCAATGACTTCCTTAACTGTTTCAAAGCTGCTTCTTGCTCTTCCTGCACAAAAATGAACACGAGAATATTAGTAAAAGAAGATAACAAGCAATATACTTGCCGTATAAACGTTGCTATAGAAGAACATTCAAACACTACTGAGTAGAGTTTACTCTAGTATCTTATGTGCGTGTGATAGAAAATTGTTTTCTGAAGAATAACAAGAGTTGTATTTATATCTCTTAATAGTGTTCCTAAATAGCATTAAATACAGCAGGCGTACAAGAGCCATATAAACAATGCACCAATAATGCTGCACTTTTTTCTTAATAGCATTGCTAAACAGATTAAAACACCAGACGACACAAATTCAACTAACCCAACCTACAATTGGTTGTTCGCAAGACAAAAAATATAAGTATTCTTACCTTTTTCCTGGCCTCAGCTTGATCTTTTTCAGCTTCCAAAGCTTTGTGTTTCTCTTCTAATTTTGTGTAGAACTGGATGAATAACAACAATATAACTAATATTGTTTTCTTGAAAACAGTGAGCGAGTGTAGTAAATGATTTTCAATCATTAAACAGCAATTTGCAGAAATGCAACATACCTCCCTCCTCTTGTCAGCACGGTCAGAACAGACAAATGAAGGGGCAACAGGAACCGTTGTTCTAGTTTTGCCTGCCCTTGAGGAAGTCGTAGTTCTTTATCAGCTCAGGAAACAGGAAATGCGTAATTCAGAATTCTTGAATAATTCATTGTTCAAAAGTCCAGACAATTAAAATCTTGTCAAGTTAGTAGATACATAAAGCATCGTCTTGTCAAAAGATGACTCAGTATAACTTTCCATCATCGTGTAATTCAATGTGAAATATTGAAAAAAAAATGATGTTCTGTTAATTTCTGTTCTCTACTAGGGAAGACAGAAACTTATTATTTCATCTGGATGTAACACATTGTATACACTAGAAAGTTGTCTTCAGAAATTTTAAAATATTAAGTGCGTAGTGATGGAACAGCATCAACAAAACGATAGTTATTTGCTCATAAATTAATCAAACAGAAAAGGATACGAAGAAGTAACAGAACAAGAATCTTCTTCTTGATGGTGAACTGCATGAGCAGGCTGCAGAATCTTCTTGGCTGCCACTGGTGTACTCTGATTAAATAATCAAAGCAAAAATTATGTCAGTATAATATCCAAATTCTTCAAAGTTTTCAATGATTATGTTCAGAAAAGTGATGAGTCATGTCCTCAATTAGATAAAAGTGGAATAAATTCAGGTTTTAGAACACATTTAAGATACTCTTGTGTGGAAAAAAGTTCAAAATACAAAAAGACACCTATCACATACTACGTATAAGATAGATTCAATGCAAGATTTTATGTAATTTAATTGGTAAGTATTAATCAATGCCAGCATGCTAAACATTACATAATATATCCAATGAATAAGATAAATACTTGGTAGTAATAAAAGAATGAAAACAGGCAGTCTGGAGAGAATGATGTAAACAGTGTAGGCAGTAAATGGCCTAAATATTTAATGAAGAACTGGTGGTAAATGATGTCGGCAGTCACAATATAATAAGAAATGTACAGATGGATATCACCACACCTTCTTTGCCGTGCTGGCTGGAGAGGTATTAGTTTTATCACCAGATCTTTCCTTATTAATAGATGGGTGAGTGACATCACCATTTCCTCCAGAGGACCTTCTTTGTGAAGAAAGAGAGAATGGTTGAGGAACAGCACGTTTAGGCCTCTCTGTTCCAGAATTAGCAGAGTTTGCTGGTGACTTGGGAGGAGCAGGCTTCTCTTGATCGATCAACTTCAGTGAATCCTGATTTACACATTTATCTTCTTGGGTGCCACTTTCCACGTCTGGTTCCTTGATGCAGTTAGTTACTTGACCTTCTGAACTTTCATCATCATGACTACCACTATTAACTTCATCGCATCCCTCAGTGCTAACATTGGGATGACTTACAACAAGGCTATTTGATTCTTCATTGGTAGACATTTCCATAGCCTCTTTTACAATTGGACTGCAGAAAAAGAAAATAATAAACAGTAAATACACATACAGCTTTGCGTGAGGTGCAATCTACGAATTCAAAAAAATTTAAAAAATAAACATTAACTACAGTATGATGAAAATAAATTAAAGTGCCTTGAACCATCATTGTACACAAAAGAAAGTTATTGTAACGTAATGAAAACAAACAATGTGCTACCTACATTACAACTAGAAATACTGCACTTGCGCTAAAAGAATGATTGAAGGTTCAGTTGCTTTTAGAGCATTCTGACAAAACAGTTCTGATCTTCTGGCACACATGTAATCAATAATAAACATAAGTGCGGCTGGCTAAACTTGGCAGTTACTTACGTAACTATACAAGCACATGCTGGTAACAAATCTACCAGCCCTCCAAACTGAATGATGAATGCATTTGAACTACACTGACTGACTGACATATTAAAAGTGCATTACATTTAACTAGCCTCATGCTTATTCACTTAACCGTCTAATGCAGGTAATCACAACAAGGAACAGTATCAGAATAGTGCACGAAATACATAATGGTTGTTTATGAATTGCCATAAACATTGGAAACCCTCAGCTCTTAACAACAGAGCATGTAATATCTACCAGGGAAAGGCCAACTCGGGCAATCCTAACAGGAGACTACAAATAGAATGCGTCCACACCGCTTGGAAAATGTAATCGCATGCCCGTTCAACTATGCAAGTTCAAAAGCACATCGATAAGCAATTCCTGAAGTGCCCTAGAATGATTCAGCGAGTTAAACAAGATCAGAGAAACAAAGTTCAATTGTGCCATTTCGAAAAGACTAAAACGGAAGAACCCCAAAACAGAAGTTTCTTCCCATTGGCATAAACATAAACACGGTTGACTTTTCATAGAGTATTTTAGGGAAATCACTATCAGAAACCATCTGTGCGACAAGGTCAGTATAAGCAGACAGTTGTGAAGGATGGTCTGCAACCATACTAAAGACAAATTGCTACTTGTAACTATCGATCCAGAAACATGAAAAAACATAACTTTTCGATTCCTCGTTAGCTACACATCTGCAAGGTCAAGCTATCCCCTCCCTAGAACAACTAAACCCTAGAATCTACAGCTCAGACCAACAAATAAATCACCCAAAATCAGTAAAAATCGTATAAATCACGAATAACTACACCAGATCTACCAATCAGCTAAGCGACCAGCTCCAACGCCAACATTGCTCTACGAATTCAAACACATACTGACTATTCCAGGATATAAAAAGAGATAAAATGGGCAGAATGCAGGAGCGATCAGCGGCATTACGTGCTCTCGGCTCCCTTATTCGTGAGATCCCACCGTCGCCGCGCCGCCGCAGCCGGGTCCCCGGCGCTCTCGCCGTTAGCCGCCATCGCCGCAGGAGGGACGGAGCAGCAGGCGCTCGCCCCACCCCACTTCTCTAGCAGCCACCCAGCCCCGAACTCAACGACTCCTCCTCCCCTCCGCTCCCACTCCGCGAAGCCGCCGCCGCCCTCGGCGTGTGAAGCCGGAGCGCGTGGGTGAAATGTTTTTTTTCCACTGAGCAAGACAGTGTGACTTGAGTGCGGCTCCCCCGAGAACGAGGGGCTGGCGGTGCTTTCCTCAGCAGTTCAGCGAGCCGTGTTGGCCTTCTGGCCCACATGTAAGTGACCCGGTGTCCTTGGAACCGTTGATGCTGCAACAGTAAATCCTCGTTCGCCACTGTTGCCGAACATAGGATGCTTCTACCTGACAATTATTAAGCGGATCGGGTCAACCGTAAGCCTCACCACGCCACCAGACACGGCGCCTACATTAGTCGGTCCCCTGTCCCGGACGTGCTTGCTGTATCGTGTTTGAAAAATGAATGATCCTGTCCCTCTGGCTTGGCCCACGACATGTTTGGTAGACGATCAACACGTACAAGAGTGAACCTTTGTTTGTTATTAGTAGGAAAAAATTAGAGCTCGTTAGGACCGTCAGAATCATACAGAAATTTTAAAATAATTTGTCAAATCTTATAGAAAAAATTATACTAGTAAAAGTTCCTGTATTACGGCTTTAGTTTTACGCGACGAGTCGAGATGTTTCCTTCTGAAATTTGCGCCCTTCATCTACCGGTCCGGTTGAGTCAGACTGGTTAATTTTTTCACCGAAAAAGAACTAGTACAGGTGAAGAGTGGCAATTAGCCTTTTTGTACTTTGATGATGTCTTAACCACTTGGATTAGCACCCAAGGCAACCTTCTGCTACAAGAAAAGGCAAGCTTCTAATAAGTCCAGTTTTATTACTAGTTTCCTAAAACTAAAAGCAAGCCCGTTCTCGGCTGCAATAGTTGATAGGAGTACATACAAAACCGAACCGAAAACTTTGCCGAACTTGTGCGGCAGTTCAACCGTCACGAGTAAATTGCTGCATGACAAACATGGCGCTCGACCGGGTGAGCAGAGTGGAACCTGCATCTAACATCTTCACTTATGGACACGGGGTTCACTGCTGCGCCGATCACATGATCTATCCCAAATGATAATAAGACGTCAAGTTGCTGGATTTTAGCAGACTTGCTGCCAGAGTTCGCGGATTACGCATGGCATGTTCCATGCGATGCCAGTTTGCACCTTGATATATCCACGTGGTGGAGCAGCCAGCAGCATCAAGGGCGAGACCGGACATGCGATGCTCGCCGGATTAACAAGCGTTTCATGAACCATGTCGGCTGGCCGAATCAGTTGCGTATCGGTTTAGAACTCAGGGCTCATAGAACCCTGCCTGGCTTAATTAGAGTTACAACGAGATAAAAAAAAGGAATAGAAAATAAAAGCCAAGCAAAGAGCAATGAGCAAAATTTCACACCGGTTCAGAACCATCGAAATGATACCGCAACAAACTGTAGCTGTCACTCGATGAGTATCCCGCACCACCGAACAGGAGATGCGAGATGCATTCTGATCTCTGGTGGTAGGCCGTCGGCAGCACAAAACGGTCGCGGCAGGCGGCAAGCAGCGCCAGAGCTTAACGTGTCCCTTGCTCGATCGCTGCTAGTCCGCTGCCGTGCACTCGCGCTCTTTCTTGCCCAGTGCGAGCCGATGTGAGGAACGTATGGGCTGGGCGCCTGGGCGGAAGCCGAAGTGTTGGGGACGGCCTGGCAACCTCAGCCGTATTCTCCTAGGCCTGGTACGTACTCGTGCTCTCTATCGCCCCGGCGGCCCGGCCCCCAGGTTGCATCGATCGCCGACGCGGTGGACTACACCTCGTCCGATTCACTCCGGTGTCAGGGCCACACGCCACATCCTCGCACGCCGGCCGGACCAGGGTGATGCACGCACGGCAGGCAGGAGCGCGGGAGCGGGACACGGGAGATTCCACGGAGCCGATCGAAGCCGCGCGTAGCGTACCGTGGATTCGTGGGGGCGGGACGTGAATGTGAGGTACTGCCGCCGCCCCGGACGCTCGCTTTGGTTGCCGATCGATCACGTACGCGCGTCTCCACAGTCGCGTGCACGGTATGTCTTGCTCTGGTGCGGTGACGGCATTAACGGACCAACGGCTCAATCCTTAATCCTCCTTCCGTAACAGCCTCACTTGGGCACGCATAGCTGCTTGCTCCCCTCTGGCTCTGCGCTCATGGTCACGAGTCATTGTTACACTACTCCGGACTAGACGAGGCGCGTGTACTTCAGAACGCCTCGCGTGTCGGTGAATGTGACTCCTCACCGCGATGCTCGTATATACGATAGACTGTTAGCCCAGCGATCTGCGCGCATGTATTGTGTGGATTAACAAAACAGGCTGCCCCTTACTACCGTGACAGGCAACTCTGGGATGGCATGCTCGCTCGCTCGCAGTCCATAGCAAATTTATCCAATGCTGAACAAGAGAGGACGGACAAACCCCGGGCTGCTGCTACTCCTATAAAGAGAAGAACAAGAACGACAAGACAGAGGGGAGCCACTGCTGCCGTTAGTGAATCTTTCCTACTTGCTTTCCGTGTCAATTCAAAAACACAAACTACTGCGCGAAGAATAGACCTCACGCCTCTACTCCAGCCATACGAAGAAGAAACAAGTGGCGTCTACGTGCGCCGTCACACGTGTCGGGCAGAGGTCCTTGCGCCCCGGATTCGACGCTGCACGCAGCACTTTGCTGGACCCTGAACGTTGGACACGCGGCCCACAAATCTTCATCAAATTCGTAGCGTTCGAGCCCAAGTATCCGCGCTGACCCGCACAAACTTCTTGAGTCCATTTGGTTGCCCAATGGATGAGCCTTGAGACAGTCTTATTGTAGCTAAGATGTTGTATCTGTTTGATTAGTTGTATATATAGAAAAGATGTTGTTTGATTGATTGTATATATCTAACTCATATGAAATAAAAATAAAAATTATTTTAATATTCAACTTGTGTAACTACATTTAATAACATCTATTTTAATTTTATAGATTTTAATCTAATGTAATATATACTTAATATATTTTAAAATAAATTAATTATTTACTAATCTCATCATTAACCGATAGAAATTTGCATCCGAGAAACCGATCTCACGCCCTTAAGAGCCCATGAAGCCCCAGCTCGCATTTCAGAAAATATCAGACTATAATTACAAACTTAAGTCCATTACAGCTCATAATAATGCCCCGCAAGGAGGTACAACAAGACGTGGAACGAAAGCAACAAACAATCACCAGAAAGATGTTGCACACGCGAGGCACAAAATGCACGTCAAGCAATTCCATTCAGATCCAGATTTTTTCAGATCACAAATACTACTAAATTCCTAGAGTACACATGTGAAATGACAGAGAAAGATTTAAACAAATACTTTATCACATTATCATAATAACATAATGAGACAACACCCCTTTAGCTACAGAAATACAGCCCCAAAACATCTCACCAACTGACCAGTGGACCCTCTTTCTTTCATGTCAAATCTACAAGCTACAACACCTCGCACATTATCAACTAAGAAAAAAAAAAAAGAAGAGAAACCAGCTCGACCAAAACGATAACGAAAACCTAAATTAATCCTCGCCGGGACATCTACTTCTTCGCCTTCCGGGCAGGCACCTTCCTCGCCGGGGCCGCCGCGGCCTTAGCCGGAGCTCCTGCCTTACGTACGACCTTCCTCGCCACGACAGGGCGCTTCTTGGCCGCCGGCGCCGCCTTCTTCCCGGGCGTGTCCTTAGCCGACGTCTTGGCAGCCTTGGCCGGCCGGGACCGCGACGGTGCGGAGGTCGCCTTCGTCTTGGCCGCGGCCTTGGGCTTGGCAACGGCAGCAGCCTTCGGCTTCGCAGCCGGCTTTGCCTTCGACTTGGGAGCCGCCTTTGGCTTCGCGGCAGCGGCTTTCGGCTTGGCGGCCGCCTTCGGCTTTGCGGCTGCGGCTTTCGGCTTCGCCGCAGGCTTAGCGGGGACAGCCTTGGTTTTGGCAGCAGGCTTCGCCTTCGCAGGGGCCTTGGCTTTCGGTTTGGCGGCCGCCTTGGTCTTCGCTGCAACGGCCTTCGGCTTCGCCTTGGGCTTGGCAACGGCGGCCGGCTTCGCCTTGGGTTTGGCAGCAGCGGGAGCACGTGCCGGCGGCAGCTTGTAGGAGTTCTTAACCTTGGTGAGCTTTCCGGCGGCCACGAGCTTCTTGAGCTGCACGAGCAGCAGCTTGCGGAAGTTGGGTGGCAGTTTGTCCTTCTGCTTGTCCTCCACGAACTTAGCGATGGCGTACTGGCTCGACCCCGTCCTCTCCTTCAGCGACGTGATCGCCTCCGTGATCATCTGCGAACGAACAATCGGACAACCGATCAGATCCAGACCCGACACGAAACCACGACGACGAGAACGTGAATGATTCAAGCACGGCTCAGGGAATCACCTCAGCGTACGGCGGGTGGGCGGCGTTGGTGCGCTTCCGTGGCGCGGCGGCCTTCTTGGCCTTGATCGGCTTCGCGTCTGCGGCAGCCGCCGCAGGGGACTCCGTGGCTGCAGCGGGCGCCGCCTCCGCCAGCGGCACCGAAGCGTCGGCTACCTCGGTCGCCATCAATGCACCACTGCACCTCGAATTGGAAGAAGAGATCCCTCGCGCGTGTGCGTGCCGATAAGATCGGTGATGGTGGGTGAGGAGGTCATGGCGGAAGAAGCGGTGCTTAAATAGTGGAGACGTCGGGTAGACGGCGAGAGCCCGACGCCGCGCTCTGATTGGTCAATACGCTTCGCCTCGGATCGTCATCCCACGCGCCTCACATTGAACCTGCCGCGTCCGATCTGGACCCATCCAACGGTCGTAACGGCTCCTCGTCCCGTGCTGTGGATTAACGCTCCCCGCCCCCAGCAGGCCGTCCGGCTCGGGAACTGGCCTGAAAAGTGTGTTTCTCCTCCTGATTTGCAACCCAATATCTCTCGGCACGATGGATATATTCAACTTAAAATTTTTCATACGTGTAGGTACGTAGCATAGCTTTCGAACAAGTGTAAGTTTGGAAGATTTGGTTCAGTATTCGCGGAGATATCGATCGAGAAGTCCGGACTGTTCTGGACGGGGCATTTGTGTGAGTTCGGACGGGATTTCCGGCCAGCAACACGGGCAGCACCGGCGAACATTCCGGTCCTCCGGCATCGCCGTGTAGCAGGCTAACATACGAATCCAACGAGCCCGGAACCGCGCCAATCCGACGTAGTTTCGATAGGCTACGGCCGGACGGAACGCGACCCAAGTGACACACCTCGGAACGCTCTCGCTGGCTGTGTGCGAGTTCCGGCCAGCTTTGTCCCCCGCGACGCCGCGCTGGCCGGCCGTCTCGCCGGAGCGCCGCCGTCCTCCGACGTGTTGTTTCATGGTGAAGACGGCCCCGCAGCTGCATTTGCGCCACCGCGTCGGAGTTCAGATCTAATCGCTCCGGAGTGATCAAAGCTTGTTGCTGCGGTTGGGGAAAGTGTACCTGGTGATACAAGTTACCCTGTTCTACCCGCACGCCCAATTTTCCTCTTCGATTTCAACTTCTGCTCGACGCACGATTCAAACTCCATAGAATTCAAACAAATCGCGAGCAGGATTCAAGGTTTGCAGTGTTTCGTTACGGGTTCCACGGTGAGGTCTGTCCAGGAACAGGTCAAAGTAGGCACGGTGCCGCACTCGTGCTCCAAGGAACAGGCCGGTCAAATTGGACTTCCAATACACGGGCGTACATGAAACTTTGCAATTGTATACTTCCGGACGCGTACAATCTCGTCTCAAATCGGTCAAGGGTTACCAGGAAATTTAGAAGTTTTTTTAAACCTGAGGATTATCCTGTTTCACCGAACAGAGCAAGCGTGAGGCTGCTGTACGTGTGTGTGTGTGGTCTCGGCTCACCATGAACCTGGGGAACCTGGAACGCACCGGCACGAACAAAACTCACTTGCTGCACGTCTCAAACATCAATCGGATCGCGTCTAAACTGCAGCTCGCGTCGGATCACAGACTGGGACGATGGACTGCGCCTGATCGCGGCCGACGAACAGGCGGAGGGTCGGATGTTCTCGGGCGCGCCGGTACGGTGTATAATCACCACGTCGTCCGTGCTGCGCAGCACCGTGGAAACGTTCGGTTATCACGAAATGGATCGATGCCATTCGTAGGACTCGGAGCACTTCGCGTGTCATCTCGGTGGAATGCTAATTCCAAATCAGTTTTTGCCAAAGGCAGAAAGGGAACTGGGTGCTTGTGCTGGTAGCACTAGACCAGTTGCGTGTTACTGGTTGACCGTTCCATGGGGTTCTTCTAGGTAGGCTCTACAGAGAGCAACGTTCGCATCTCCATCATTTTTCCTAGCGTCCATTTTAACATCTTAAGAATTGAATTCTTAAAGAGGAAATTTGACTAAAAATAACTAGTACTGGTTGTCTGTTTTGAAATATCATGCTTGATATTAATAACAGCGAGCGAGAGCGTCTGAGGAGCAGCTGGTCTTGGTTCACTGAGCAAGCAAAGCAACGTACTAGTCTCCGACTGGCACGTGCTAGTGTTCTGATAACCTGATAGGATTTTGGACTTGATGCAAATCTTGTTGTGGAACAGCAGGACTAGAGAAATTTGCAGGTTAAGTGCGTGTTGAGTCGGGGCAAAAGCATGCAGCTGGTACTCCGTTCCTGGGTTATGTTATCAAACCAAACCACGAAGTAGAACGGGATAGTTCCTCCTCCGACCATTCACCGAATAACAACAACGGTAATGAGGTAATCACGCTGCTGAGGGAGGGATAACCAGGGCACATAACTGACAGGAAATTTAATAACTTGACACAGATTAACGGGGCCGTGCCGTGCGTTCACTCGCGCGCTCGTTCCGCGGTGACAAGGACGTCCCATCGCGAGAGGGGAGGAGGATGCTTTGCCGCGATACCGGTTCGTCCATGTATTCTGTTACGGCTTTTGCTTTAGTTGCAATTTGCATACATGGTGGCCAGATCTAAAAGGGTGCCGCCGGGAACGAACAACGAACTGGGCGATGGATGGATGCGCCCTGGCACACGAGCCCATCGAGGGCTGGACTCGCACAGTCGCGCGGGATCGATGCTACCGTGCCAGACCGCAGCCGCGCACGGAGGAATTCGCCGAGCGACCTTGGTGCTCGCATCGGGCGTACCTGTGTTTTGCCGCTGCACGGTTACGTTCGCCTCTCCCCACTCGTGATGATTTCGCGTGAGCAGCGAGAGATCAACGGGTGGTGGATGTTTCCTGTTTGTTCATCATGTACCTGTTCAAACTTAGGTTCGATCTAACAAGCATATCCAAACTCAAGAAATTCACTTCTTAAATTGATGTCGGAAACAAGCTAAAATCAGTGGAGCAACCCTGCTGGTGCGGAGACGTTCGTTGGCAGGGCTGCGTGCACATACAGGTGCGTGCTGCCCACCGTATCAATATTTGTAGCAGCCTTCGGTTGATCTCGTCATTACGGTGTTGATTTAAATCGTTCCCGTTGGAGCTACAGTGATTTCGTTCACCTTGATACGTCTAATCTAGCCGGATGGGATGGGCTACCGCACTCCAGGCTAAGATGCAAAAGTTTTGGACTGTAAGCCTGTATAATAGCATAATAGAGTAGAGGAAAATTGATGGGGGTCAAAAGTAGAACGCCCCCTTTGTTGCCTTCCGACTCATCCTCGATCGTCGCGGACGACATCGCACAAGTAGCACAGGGGACGCCTGATACTCTCCCGCTGCTCTCCCTCTCTCGGTTAATTAGCCAGCCATCTGCACTCAAGGAAAAAAAAAAAAAAAGAGTAGCAGCCCCACCAGTTAAATGAACATGCTTTGTACTCCAATATTGTATGGGATAAATATATGCAGTACTAGGCTGAGGCATACCATCAGTGTCCATCCGTTTATCCATGACCTGCAGCTGCTGGTCATGGACTAGCCATCGCGTCAGGCCGATGGGGCTGGCTGAACTTGTCACAATATATATGAATCCAAAACGATTGATGACTTTTTTTACGAAATTTGTCTCGCGCATGAACTGCCAGCGTAGAAGTATACTACTCTCACGAGCTGGGAGTTTTTCACCGCAACGAGAACACCAACCAGCATGGCAGCATCCATTCGCTCATCCTGTTCTGGGGCTGCTGCCTGCTGGTCACTCGATCGGTACCACACCAGATGGATGCACTGATTAAAATTGGACAGGAGATATCACTCAGCTCCACTCCAACAGACGACGCGATTAGTGACGCAAACGAGGCTCGGCGCGCGGCCGAGGACGATGTATCTGGCTGGACTAGTCGTAGTAGATGGAGTCTCGCAGGACCCGTTGCCTTCACGGTTCGCCTGTGCAGTCTTCTAGCTTTCTTTTCCATGGTGTTCGACATTTCTTCCGTGGTTTATGTGAAAGAAATCAGAGGTGCGGAAGAATGATAGAAGCAGCGCACTCACTCCGTGCCTGTCTTCATGTTAATATAGAGAATTACATGGTAAGTGCTATACTTAGCCAGCAAGACTAATCAAGGATTACAACAAATCAAGGAATTCTATTTCTATCCTATTCTGCTAAGTATAGCACGTTACAATCAGAATTGATACAATTAGTATCTTCTTCCTATTCTGTTAACACTCCCCCTCAATCACAATAGGTAAGGTTGAGATTGTTCTTGAAATTCTCCAACTGTCTTACTGATAGCGCCTTGGTGAACCCATCCGCTACTTGATCGCCTGAACAAACAAACTCTATGTCCAACAGATGACGTGCTACTCTTTCCCTCACAAAATGATAATCCATCTCAATGTGTTTTGTCCGAGCATGGAACACAGGATTTGCTGATAAGTATTTTGCACCAATATTATCACACCACAGTTTAGCTGCACAAGGACATTTTACACCTAGTTCAAACAACAAGGTTTGAACCCACATCACCTCTGCTGTAGCATTAGCTATGGCTTTATACTCTGCTTCTGTACTTGATCTTGACACAGTAGGCTGTTTCTTTGCACTCCACGATATAAGATTGGACCTCAAGAAAACTGCAAAGCCTTCTGTAGATCTCCTGTCGTCTAAACATCTTGCCCAATCTGCATCTGAAAAGGCACTGACTAACAATAATCTTGATTTACCAATTTTTAGTCGAAGTCTTGTAGACTGTCTCATGTATCTCAAAATTCTCTTAACTGCTGCCCAATGCACAGTAGTAGGAGCATGTAAATACTGACATACCTTGTTCACTGAAAAGGCAATATCTGATCGGGTTAGAGTCAAATATTGAAGTGCTCCTACTACACTTCTGTACCTCGTTGAATCATCTTTACTCAATGGTGTGCCCTCATGTGCTGAAAGTTTCTCAAATATTGAGAGAGGTGTATTGACCGGTTTACAACCATGCATACCGACCTTCTTCAATAAATCTGATGCATATTTGTCTTGACTCAGAATTATACCATCACGTACATTTGTGACCTCTATACCAAGAAAATAGTGCAATTCTCCAAGATCCTTGAGAGCAAACTCTTGACTAAGTTGCTTGAGTAGAGCCGAACATCCTTCTAGAGTCGAGCTGGCTACTATTATATCATCAACATATATCAACATATATATCACAAGACCCCCTTTGTTGAAATAAAATAAGGATGAGTCAGCCTTTGATGATTTAAACTCAAGATCACATAATTTTACACTCAGCCATGAGTACCATGCTCTAGGAGCCTGCTTCAACCCATATAAAGCTTTATCCAACTTGCACACATAATTTGGTACTGTCTTATCTTCATAACCAGGAGATTATCTCATATAAACATCTTCTTCTAGAAAACCATGAAGAAAAGCATTTTGCACATCTAATTGACGAAGACTCCACCCTTATGATATAGCTAATGAAAGAACAGTTCTGATGGTCACAGATTTTACTACAGGACTGAAAGTATCATCATAATCTATACCATAGCGTTGTTTAAAACCTTTTGCAACTAGGCGAGCTTTATATCTATCTAAACTTCCATCAGACTTCCTTTTAATTTTATACACCCATTTGCAATCTATAATATTTGTGCCCTTCTGTGGTGGAATCAAGTGCCAAGTTTTATTCTTCATCAAGGCATCAATTTCAACATCCATGGCTTGTTTCCAATTTTTATCACCTAGTGTTTCTTCTAAGCATTGGGGCTCACCAGATGAAGTAAATAAGCCATAGTGAACAGTACCATCTGTGTATACCTTTGGTTTGCGTATTCCAGCTTGAAGTCGAGTACAGGGTCGTGTTGTTGGAGGAGAAGCAGGGACAGACAAATCCGAATCAGCTGCTGCTGCTGTATTTCCATCGAGTACCGGGCTTCCATCAGGTGATGCAGAAGCTATCATCTGATCAGAAGTATGCTGCTCCCCCTGCATCTGAAGCATCGATCCCAAGGATGATTCTGTGGGAATTAGCACTGGAGCCTCAAGAGAATTTGCTGCACTATCACCACCTGCATCACCCTGTTCAGTAATTTCTGCAGAGACACTGTTAGTAGAACTGTCAGTAGAAATATTAGTCATAGGATCATCTGCATATTCGCCCCCGATTCTTGGAGTATGAGAAGGAAATAGAGATGACTCTAGGAGAATGGCGTCAGATCTTAATCTTGCGCCTGCATTTGAATGTAGCTTAGAGAAGGGAAAAACTTTTTCATCAAAAACAACATCACAGGAGATATAGACTCTTCCAGTTGATATGTCAAGACATTTGAACCCTTTGTGAAGATTGCTTTACCCTAAAAAGACACACTCTTTGGAACAAAACTGAAGCTTGTGATTATTGTAGGGACGCAAATTTGGCCAACAGGCGTAGCCAAAAGTTCTAAGAGAAGAATAGTCTGGTTTGGTTTTGAAGAGACGTTCCAAAGGAGTGCTGAAATGAATGACTCGGCTAGGAGTTCTGTTAATAAGAAAAGTGGCAGCAAAGAAAGCTTCATCCCAGAATTTCAAAGGCATAGATGATTGAGCAAGTAAGGACAACCCTACTTCAACAATATGTCTATGTTTTCTTTCAGCTGAGCCATTTTGTTGATGAGCATGAGGGCATGAAACATGGTGAGAAATACCAACTTTAGTAAAGAATGAATTGAGTTTTTCATATTCTCCTCCCCAATCTGTTTGCATGGCAATAATCTTTCTATCAAATAATCTCTCCACAAGCTTTTGAAACTCAAGGAATTTTTGAAACACTTCAGATTTGAATTTTAGCAAATAAATCCATGTGAATTTACTGAAATCATCAATGAAGCTAACATAGTATTTATATCTGCCAACAGACTCTTGAGCAGGTCCCCATACATCAGAGAAAACAAGCTCTAATGGATAACTTGACTCACTGGATGACTTGGAGTAGGGTAGTTGATGACTCTTTGCTTGTTGACAAGCATCACACACATACTCTTTATTGGACTTTACAAAAGGAAGATTATAATCTCTAATAATTTTCTTAACAATAGGAAATGAAGGATGACCAAGACGACTGTGCCACCTATGAAAAGATGGTTTGCTGACTCCAAGGACTTGCTTTGTGGAAGGAAGGAAGAGGATACAACCCATTGTGACATCTCCCTCTAAGAATTGTGCTCCTCGTGTCCTAATCCTTTATCAAGAAAAAAATTGGGTGAAACTCAAGGAATACATTATTGTCTGTGGTAAGACGATGAACAGAGATAAAATTTTTAGCAGCTTTAGGAACATGTAAGACATTGTTTAGAGCGAGCTGGCGATTCGGGGTGTAAATAGCAGATTTACCAATGTGACTAATTTTCATACCTGTTCCACTAGCAGTGTGGATTTGATCACCACCATTGTACCTCTCACGCATAGTAAGCTTTTCTAATTCTCCAGTGATATGCTCCGAGGCCTCTAAGTCAGTGTACCAGTTGGTATCTATGTTATATGAACGTGTTGCTGCAGCCACAAACCTTTCTTCTGGAACATAATCTTCATCATACCTGTGCCAGCATCTGTTAGCTGTGTGACCAGCCTTGTAACAGACTTGGCAAATTGGCTGCCCATTAGGAGAAGTGGTCGCCATGGTGAAGCTGCGTGACGTGGTGTTGTTCTTCTGCCGCTGATTATTGTTGCCATTGTTGTTGTTGTAGTAACCTCGTCCTCCTCCTCGACTGGAGTTAGAGCCATCACGACCGCGGCCAGGTCCGCGACCAGCGCCTCCACCACGTCCTCTTCTATTCGCCAGGTTCGCAGAGAAACCAGACGACTGGTTATTGCCCTGGAGATTCATCCTGGTCTCAAAGGCAAGAAGCTGGGAATATAGTTCTCCCACTGAGATTGGGTCTGTCCTGGCGACAACTGCAGATACCAGCGGATTGAACTCATAATCCAGGCCGGTGAGGATGTACTCAACGAGTTCTTCATCATCCAGGGGACGCCCAACGGCAGCCATCTCATCTCCGAGAGCTTTCATCTTGCCGACGTACTCTGTCACCGTTATATTTCCTTTCTGTGTAGTTGATAGGGCTAGACGCGTGTTCACCGCTAGAGCCCTGGTTTGCGACGCGAACATATCTTCTATCGCACGCCAAACTTTAGCTGCAGTCTTCTTGGCCGCAACTTGAGACATCACCTCTCTTGATATGGAGGCAAACAGAAGGCTGAGGACCTGTTGATCCGCAGCTACAAAATCTTCATAGGCCGGATTAGGGACCTTCATGGTCTTGTTGGCCTGCTTGACTTCAATCTCCTCATCAGGTTGTTTCATCTTCCCGCTGAGGTATCCTTCTAACCGAGCACCACGAACGGCGGCAAGGATCTGAGCTTTCCACATTGCGTGGTTGTTCTTGGCGAGCTTCTCTGTAATGGGATGAGCAATGAGGGAGCTTATGGCGAAACCAGCAGAGGATGAACTGCCGGCCATTGTTTTGTGGATTGGATCTATTCCTATGCGGCTCTGATTACCATGAAAGAAATCAGAGGTGCGGAAGAATGGTAATATAGAGAATTACATGGTAAGTGCTATACTTAGCCGGCAAGACTAATCAAGGATTACAACAAATCAAAGAATTCTATTTCTATCCTATTCTGCTAAGTATAGCACGTTACAATCAGAATTGATACAATTAGTATCTCCTTCCTATTCTGTTAACATTATGGACTCGATTGCCCGTTGCTATACACAAAATGAATCTTCTCGTTAGCATCCTGTTTATGTTAGCTATACTAACCCGGTTATACTTCAGAGAAAGTCCTTCTCGACCAGAGCAACAACTAATCGTATGTTTCTGTAGTGTCACATTTGCCCGTAATAACCTTGAACCGGCTGGTAGGTAAAGATCCCTTTGCAAAAGAGATTTGTTGCTTTCCAGCGTGCATTGTCACCGCGGACGACTGGCCGACAAGTAGAAGGGGGATGTGCTGCTTGATCGATGTTTCTTATCCGCTGCTCCCGTGATCGATCTTTAGTCTTTACCCATCGGCACCGATCGCTCAACGATGGACCTGGACAAGCAAAACTAGCACACTTGCGGGGGAGTGGTCACGGCTCCGCGTGCTGTATACTAGCTGCTCGACCATGCGATTGACAACTGAAGGAGAATGGAGAGAAATGCACACGCCAACGATGATTCCTCTGATTAAAAGTGGTATTTATATATGTACAAGTAGTTAGAGATCCTAAGTCTAAGGAGCTGCGCCAGCCGTCGCGACCACTCCTGGAGTCATGGACGAGGACGCGAGACACGGACGTCGTGGGCGCGGCGTGCGGAATCGGCCGTTGGCTAACGGCAGGATTATCCGCTAACACCCCCCGATAGTCTCAACCGTGCTCCATGGTGACGTTGAGACTGGACCGAAAGTCTTCAAAGGATGTAGTAGTCAGACCCTTCGTCATAATATCGGCAAACTGTTGCGAGCGGAGCACATGAAGAACTCGAAGCTCGCCCAAGGCAACACGTTCATGGACAAAATGGATATCAAGCTCGATGTGTTTTGTCCGCCGATGATGAATAGGGTAAGACGCCATATAAACTGAAGAAATGTTGTCACAGTAAGCCACAATTACCTTGCTTAACGGGCAGTGAAGTTCACCAAGGAGCTGACGAAGCCATATACACTCAGCTGCAGCATTTGCCAATGCCCTGTATTCGGCTTCCGCACTTGACCAGGAAACGGTAGCTTGCCACTTCGACAATCATGAGATCAATGAGTCTCCGAGATATACACAATATCCTGAAGTAGATCGCCGTGTGTCGGGACAGTCGGCCCAATCTGCATCAGAATACGCCGTGATGCTGAATGAAGAGATGGCGTGAAGATGTAGCCCAAGCTGAGAAGTGCTGCGAACGTAGCGAAGAATGCGCTTCATGACAGTAAAGTGAGACTCGCGAGAATCATGTATATGAAGGCAAACTTGTTGAACAGCATATGCAATGTCGGGTCTGGTCACTGTCAAGTATTGAAGAGCCCCGGCAATGCTTCTATATAGTGCAGGATCAGAGAATTTGGAGCCTTCAGTACCCGAGTGCTTGCTCTTGGTGTCAATTGGGGTTGACGCTGGCTTACAATTTGCCATGCCAGCACGCTCGAGGAGATCTTCGGCATAAGTTGCTTGAGTGAGAAAGAATCCCGAAGAAGAGTGCTTGATGTCAATGCCCAGAAACGAACGAAGATGCCCCATGTCCTTGATAGCAAATTCAGAACGAAGCTGTGTAATAATCTGCTCAAGTAAAGCTGTGGAGGAAGCACTAAGAATCATGTCATCCACGTACAACAACAGATAGGCCATGTGACTGTCGTGCCGGAGAACAAATAGCGAAGCGTCTGACTTGGTCGCTTGAAAACCAACTGAGGTAATAAACTGAGCAAACCTAGTAAACCATGCACAGGGCGCCTGTTTGAGGCCGTAGAGGGACTTCGACAGCAGGCAGACGACGTCCGGTTGTGCAGGATCAGTGAACCCGATGGGCTGCTGACAATAAACGCGCTCTTGCAAATGCCCATGCAAAAACGCGTTGGAGACGTCAAGCCGCTGGGCAGGCCACTGCTTGGTGGCGATCAGAGTAAGGACGGTCCGGATCGTCGCCGGCTTGACAATGGGAATGAAGGTCTCGCCGAAGTCGATGCCGAAACGTTGGTTGAAGCCTCGGACCACCTAGCGTGCTTTGTATTTGTCGAAGGAGCCGTCGGGATGGAATTTTTGCTTCAAGACCCATTTGCCCGTAGTGAAATGTGCCCCAGGAGGGCGTGGTACTAAGCGCCAAGTCCCATTCTTGATGAGGGCGTCGTACTCGGCCTGCATGGCCGCCGCCCAGTTCGGGTCACGTAGAGCAGCGCGTACTGAAGAAGGAACAGGAGATAGTGTCGACGACGAGGTGGCCATAGCGTACCGCATGATGGGTTTGAAAATGCCAGCGCGAGCACGGGTAACCATGTGATGACCAACTTGTGGAGCGACGCTAGCGTCGAGTGTTGAGGAAGAAGGGCCGTGCTCTACCGAGGGCACAGGAGGCAAACCTATTGTGGATTCGGGAGCCAGGCCGGCCGGTGAAGGCGCTGGACAAGCCGCTGGACTGTCAACCGCCGGAGTGCCGGGAGGATCGTGTTGCTGTCGAGCACGACAAGCATGAGGAGGTTCCTGAAAGATAATTGTATCGTCTGCAGGTGAACACGAGCAAGGTGGACAGGGTGGAGCCGGTGGTGAACTAAACGGGAATGTCAGTTCATCAAAGATGACATGCCGAGAAGTAATCACCCGATGTGTCTCTAAATCATAACACCTGTAGCCCTTGTGGTCCAGTGAATATCCAAGAAAGACACAAGACTTAGTGCGAGGATGAAGTTTGTGTGGCGACACTGCCGTAAGATTTGGGAAGCAAAGGCACCCGAAAGTACGTAGGTGATCGTAGCTAGGTGGCTGGCCGAGAAGTAGTTCGAACGGAGTACGTGGTCGAGTGGAGGTGCAGGGTTGCCGGTTCAAGAGATACATGGCGGTAGACAGTGCTTCGGCCCAAAACCTCGAAGGCATGGAAGCCTGAAACAGCAAAGCTCGGGTGCTATTGTTTAGAGTGTGCAAAATGCGTTCCACTTTGCCGTTTTGTTGCGAAGTGTATGGACACAAGAGGCGGAATGCAATGCCGTGGCGAGTAAAAAAGGAGCGAAGCGCGATGTTATCAAACTCTCTCCCGTTGTCGAACTGAAATGCAACAAGGGCAGACAGAATTGCGTGGTGACATATGCGTGGAAAGCGATAAGTAACGGCAAAACCTCAGATTTGTACTGCATCAGAAAGGTCCAAGTGTAATGAGTATAATCATCGAGCAACACAAGGTAAAATTTATTTCCGAAAACACTTGATACGGGTGAAGTTCACACATCAGAATGTACCAGCTGGAAAGGAAAATAAGTGACTGAACCAAAAGAGGAAAAGGGCAGCCGAGCCTGTTTGCCTTGTTGACAAGCAATGCAAACATGAGGTTCAGATTACAAGTAAAATCAAACGACTGAAAAATAGATTTGGACACATCTCTCCCAGGACGTCCAAGTATTTTATGCCAGAGATCAACAAAGGCCGTGCTAGCTTGAAGGCCGATGGCAGGGGTAGAGTTCGCCTTGGCTGTCACATCGCAGGAGCATCTTCCGAGTGAGAAGAACCTTAACAGAGAAGCCAAAGGGGTCAAACTCAACAGATACAGAATTATCACGAGTTAATTGTCAGACGGAAACAAGATTCTTGACAAAAGATTCAGAGACAAAAACATTGCAAGAGTAAGTGATCTAGAGTCCGTAGGGATAGAAGAATGACCAGTACGAGAGACAGGGAGAAAAGAACCATTTCCAACAATAATCGAATGAGGTGCACGAGAGAGAGTAGAGGAGTGTAGGATACCGGGATGGGATGCCATGTGTGATGATGCACCTGAGTCGAGGAACCAATCACTTGTGTTGCTTGGCTGAGCAGCGGTCGTGTTCATGGCGACGAGGAAGGCCGGCTGCTGCCAAGCCGTCAACGCTGAAGGTGGTGGCGGGACCGGAGAAGGCGCGCCAAAATTTAATCGAGCACCGCTGGCTGCTGATGCGTGACGTAGGCCTGGTGAAGTTGTTGGCCGGGCTGCGGCCCAAGAACTCCAGAGCCGGCGCGCGAAATGGCATGGGCCAAGCCTGGACCATGTCGGTCCAGGGATTAACTCCCATGGGCCAGGTGCCGCTCACTGGTGCGTGCGAGGTGCCCGTCCCGAGAGCACCGTAGCCGCCGCCACCCCGGCCACCGCTGCCAGAGGCGCCACCAGAGGTCCGCCGCTGCTTCCTGCCGGAGGATTTGCGTTGCTTGCCACGACCCCCAGGTGGAGGATGAGGAGGCGTGTTGGAGCCGGAGACGTGCGGCGATGGCCCGTCGACGGAGGAGGGACGCCCGGCGAACATGGCCTGAGTGGCGATGTTCTTCTGCTTCTGTTCTTCACGAAGCTCCTCGAGAAGTAGAATGGAGCGCGCCTGGAGGAAACTTGGCAGCGGTTCTTTGGAGGTGATTGAGGAGATGGCGTGACTGTACTTCGGGTTGAGACCGCGAAGCATGTTCAATACCTGGTTTTCCTCAGAGACGGGCTGGCCGACGTCGCGCAGGTTGCCGGCGAGGTTCTTGAGATGGCCGTAGTAGTCGGTGATGGATGTGTCGCCCTAAAGGAGAGATCGGAACTCTGCCTCCATGTAGACGGCACGAGTTGCCTTGTTGTCACGGAAGAGGCCCTCAATGGTGAGCCAAACATCACGAGCAGTGCGGTCGGGCTGCATGACGATGCGGTGAAGATCCAAGGAGCAGGTGTTGTAAAGCCAATTGGCGACGGTGACGTCGTTCATGTGCCACTCTGGCGAACGGCGACGGCGACGGGTTCTGGAGTCAATGTGGTGGCGGAGACCGAACTTGGTGAAGACCGTATCGAAGAAGAGGCGCCACTGGGAGTAATTGGAGTTGTTGGTGAGATCCAGAGTCACCGGAACGTGGGCACGGATGTTCACCGTCTGGATGGTGGCGGGCGGCACAACGCACGGGCGGAAGGGGCCGTCTCTGGTGTCGCTGGAGTTGTCAGGGGAGGAGGTTGGGGTGGAGGAGAAAGAAGAAGAGCTGGCGAATAAGAGATTTCTCTGCATCGCACAGCGGAAAAAAAGAGGCAGGATCACGAGTTATTTGTGTGAGCGAAGAAGGCTCGAACTAGCTCTGATTACGATGAAAGAGAATGGAGAGAAATGCACACGGTAACGATGATTCTTCTATTGATCAAAGTGGTATTTATAGCAGCCGTCGCGACCACTCCTGGAGTCATGGACGAGGACGCGAGACGCGCACGTCGTGGGCGCGGCGTGCGGAATCGGCCGTTGGCTAATGGCAGGATTATCAGCTAACAACAACGTAAACACGTCTTAAGATCCCAATGCGAAACAGAGTTTTCATCATCCGATGATGCGGGCACAGGACTGATGAATCGTCCAGATCACGGGGGCATGGCATGCAGCTGCGCTCTCCGATCCAAGTCGTTCGTTACCATCGACGGGCTCCACCGCCCGTCTGCACGCTAAGGAGCACCTGTTACTGAAACTGAACTCGCGAGCAGTGAACTCCGTGTGCGCTGGAGCCGAGTGGTTGGGGGCAAAAGCAGTAGCGCCGTAGCTGTACTAGTTTGAAGAACAGTAGCAGGAGAAGCAAGGTATACTAGAATACTCTGAATTATTATATTTGATGCAAATTCTATGATTTATTGAACCAGCAACTTAATAAAACGAATGAACGCGAGTAGAACCGGCGGGGTTTGCCTCACGACAGGACGAGAAGTGATGCTTCTCTTCCACTCACGGTGGCCGGGCGCGCGGCCGGCGCGCGCGCTGCGTCGGAGATGATGTCAGGTGGTACCAGAGGCGCAAGCCTCGAGTTGAGGGTTTGTTGAGCGTGATGGGTGCTGCGCACCTCTCTTTGTTCGTGGCACTCACCTTGCAGCACAGCAGCCAGTCTTGTGGTAGAGTAGAACGGCATCGACGAGCAAAAGTTTGACAGGTCGATGGGGGACCCTTGCTAGACTTCGTGCTGCTAGCTGCTTGCACTCGCAGCCTGCATACAGCTTAAGGAGCCCCATCTCTATACGCACAAGTCGCGATCACTGACACCTTTGAAAGCAACGATCAGAAGGAGTAGCAACTTTTTAAACAGCTTTATTTTATGTTCAAACTTCTAAAATATAAACATCCGTTCATGGATACATCTCAATTTTGACTTCACTAATTAATATTTGATTATTCATCTTTACACATCAATACATATAGATACAAAAAAGATACATTCTTAAAGTACATGTGATGACAAATCTCATTGTGCTATTTATAATTTACTTAACTAAATGTTTAAAATTATTTTTAGACGACACTCCTTTATATATATTATAAACAGGAAATGTCAAAACTGTAAATTGTTCATGAACGGAGGTTTTGATGCATGGATCTTGGAACGCGCCATTATTGTTGTAAATGGATACCTAATTGGTAGTTGGGCTACTCGTCTGACAAATTTATGAATGTGGGATGTGTTTTTTGATCCCTGGCCGATCCAAAATTAGGTACTCCGTACTGTAACATGCAAAACAAGGCCGTACCGGTCCCAGCGGCCCGGCGTAATCGTGACAAAGGCCAGCGGCCCGGCAATGAATGCAAAATAGACTATACTAGCCATTTAGGCCCAAAGTTCCAGCCCAGCAAAAGGCACAGCGTCGCATCTCCACCACTATATAAATCTCCCACGAACGCACTCTTCAAGCCCTACCCGCAGCCGCCGCCGCACACCCTCCGCATCCTCTCGCCAGCCCCAGCGCCGCGCGTACAGCCCCCGCCCTCCTCTCCCAACCATGGTGAGCGTCTCCCCGGAAACCCTAGAACATCTCGGTCAATTCACACTTCCCCTCTGATGTATCGCGCTTGTTTCTGTCGCAGGCGGACGTCGATGTCGACCCGGAGGTGGCAGCCGGGGGCCAGCCGAAGAAGAGGACGTTCCGCAAGTACAGCTACCGCGGTGTGGACCTCGACGCGCTCCTTGACATGTCCACCGACGACCTCGTCCAGCTCTTCCCCGCGCGTGCGCGCCGGAGGTAACCGAATCTGCTGGCGATGCTCCTCGCTATTTCCCTTTTCGTCTGATCCGATGCGTAACGATGAGGCGTGGTGCTGGCTCTGCGCAGATTCCAGAGGGGTCTGAAGAGGAAGCCCATGGCTCTCATCAAGAAGCTGCGCAAGGCGGTGAGTGTTTGATGTGCTTTTGCTCTGAGTTGTTCTGTGAACTCATGTCGGTGCTTGTTTAGATCTGCTTGAACCCGTGGCTGCCTGTCACGTTGAATTGAGATATTTAGATTCTAATTATATCCTGCCCCTTGGTTCACATGGGTAGTGAACTTCGGACGCTAGTATAGTATGCCTTACTTTGGCAACGTAGTACGTTAGATGCTTCATAAATATGTTGTAATGATAATTCTAAAAAAATGTGTTGTTCGGACGAATGTAAATTTGGGTTTTAGAATTACTGACGAGTACTGCTCTCTAGTTTAATCAATGACCGTGGTACTGTTATGAAAATTTGATTCATCAGTATCAAGTAGGCTTCATGAATAACTGTTTGTTTGTCTCTGTTAATTTTGACTACCTACTGTATACTGTTTCAATATTGCTTGTTTTGCTGCATCTAAAGCATTATAGTACTAATAAAAAATCTAGGACAGTATTGCTGTTTGATTATATGTGCGTTTTCTTGCATGTTTTTGTTTCTTTTTCTGCTTTAGTGGCCAAGTATGGTTTTGCTGGTTGTTTGTTGTTTAACTTAAACAATTGTGTTGATCAGTTTTACTTCTACCTTCTATTTTTTTTTTGAGAAAACAATTTTGTATTGTTACCTCTGTTTTCCTATATATTAGGATAGTGTAGTGCATCATTGCCGTAACTAGATTGTCCTGACGTCAAGGAAAACAGATAGTGGTTACACCAATGCTTCCTAATGACAATTGATGGTTGATTATATTTGTAATTTAGTTTTGCTGATTTAGCTCATACATCCAAATCTTTTATCTTCACACCTAGCTTATGGACTATTTTTTTTTCCCCTCTATGACATTTCTGTAAATAGAAAAAGGATGCTCCTGCTGGTGAGAAGCCTGAGGCGGTGAGGACCCACCTCCGCAACATGATTATTGTGCCTGAGATGATTGGAAGCATCATCGGTGTCTACAACGGCAAGACCTTCAACCAGGTTGAGATCAAGCCTGAGATGATTGGCCATTACCTTGCGGAGTTCTCGCTCTCTTACAAGCCAGTCAAGCACGGTAGGCCCGGTATTGGTGCCACCCACTCTTCTCGGTTCATTCCTCTGAAATGAGGTCAGATGTGGGGTTTTGTTCTCGTCCAGAGTTCAATTTTGGCTATGTAGCCTGAGCTGTTACATTGAACTCATTATACCTACTATGCATCGAGTGTTCTTGCGAACCTTTATTAACTATGATGTTGTGTTGACAGTATTTATATCTCCAATTTCTCCTGGCATGAGATGTCACTCTTTCATTGTGATTGGCCTTGTTACGTTATACCTCGAATGTTGTTTTGTGCAGATTTGGTTGTGAAATGGTTCTTCGGGGTAACTGTATGAAGCAAAGCCAGACCACGTTGTTTGGACTATCAGGCTCGCACTTTGTTTAGGATGAGGAGTTACGCTGTCTTTAATTTGTGTGGTAATGGTATTAGGGCGGTGCGTAATTTTTTCCGAGCGATAGTTTTTTTTTTTTTTGTTATTGTTACAGGCATCCGAGTTTTCCCCGTCATGTTTTTTTTTTCATTGCTGCACTGCAGCTAAAATTAGTCGGCATGTAGGTTATTTGTTTCAGAGAACCCAGTCGCAGGACTCACAGCTCGTCACAAGAAAGAATTGATGGTCGAGGCCCCGAGCATGAAGTCAGTGGATTCGGGTGAATCTACAAATTGACATACGGAGTGCTCGAGGATGTTTAATCCGTATTATACTAAACCAAAGAAATGGCAGCTCCAGTTGTGTTGTCGATTCCCTTCTCCCGAGAGCTTTCACACTCTAGGATGGGATCATGGGAGTCCCTTCGAAGACTTGACCAAAAGCTTATCTCTTTCATCATGAAACGAGGCTAGACCGAGGCAGAAGAAGAGTGCAGCTTCAACCGATCCCCGGCGACGGGCGACATCTTTTAGGCCGATGTTGGGGTATCAGCTATCTCACCAGACCTCGATAGGATTCTGCGCTGCGCTGCGCTGCTCTCAAATGATCTTGGTTGCATTCGCAGTTGCTCATGGAATATGGTTCTAGTCTGCTTGTTCCTCATTTCCATCAGACTGAACAATCAAAGGAGATGTTGCTTCCTGCTCCTGAACGGAATGTTTCCCGGTATGGAGCTGAAGGATTGCTCCGGTGATGTTTCCCATGTCGTCCCTTCGTGTCCATCTCGCCATCGAACTGTGAATTGTGATGAGAAAGGGGGGTGGGGTCACTTCACTTGCTCGCTTCCTTGGTCCCGGATCGACCTGATCCGCCGGGACGGGCGTTCCGACAGCTAGGCGTGGCAGCCGGAGAAGCAAGGCCCCGCCCAGCGTGGCCGCGGGCTGGCTGCTTCTCCGTGTCCGGAATCGACCAACATACGTCGCACAGTGGACGGTGACGTCGAGAGCTCTCCTTGGATCGACCAGCTGATCCGTGCTGCTCCAGATAATTTGCCCACGAATGTTTTCGAAAAATTCAAAACATTTTAAAGCGACAAGGCATCCCAAGCTACTCGAAACCTGACGGATGCCCAAACCGACGTGCTAAATGGCCGGTCCCCGTGCGAGATTGCGCTTGCATCGCAGCCGGCGACTCTATTCTTCTTCTTGTTTTGGCCATTTGATCTGCCGACGCTGTAGTCGCAAAAGATGGCATTAAAATGATCCATGCTGTCATCACTGACAGGTGGGGCATGGTCGATCCACTCCACAAAACATGCCGGTCGCGGCCAGGCCAAAGCGGCCAACGCAGCCACAGCTACGCAAGCCGCGAACCCGATCGATCTGTTTCCACGGCGCGATCCCGCGCCACAGTCGCCGCGGCCTAGGGTTCGCCGGCCCGCCCGCCCGCCATGTCCTCCTCCACCGCGTCCTGGTCGCGGTACGGCGCCGTCCCCACCTCTCCTCCGCCTCCCTCGCCGCCGCAGCCGGCGGCGCTCAAGCCCGACGGGGAGGCGGTGGCGGTGACGGACGGGGCGTCGTCGTCGTCGGCGGCGACGGCGGCGGAGGCCGGAGTCGCCTTCTTCTCCCGCG